>QVRM01002492.1:0-255000 GCA_003439945.1 Dermanyssus gallinae | reverse complement strand
TACGGATTTTGTTGTTGCTGTTATTGTTGCTGTTACTGATGTTCTTGTTGTTGCTTCTTTTACTGTTGTCACTGATGTCGGTATTGCTGCTGTTGTTGTTGCTGTTTTTGATGTTCCAGTTGTCTCTACTGCTGTTGGCGCGGGGGGGGGGGCGGCCACCTTCTTGCACGGCGGCCGCTGTTGGTCCTGCATCGGCTGTGTCTCTCCTCAGTTTGCCGTTCCGTGCTATGCTTGTTGTTGTTGCTGTTGTTGTTGTTGTTGTTGTTGCTGTTGCTGTTGTTGTTGTTGTTGCTGTTGTTGTTATCGCCGCCGCCTCCGCCGCTGTCGTCGTCGGGGGGATATCTCTCATTGGATACCGGGGGCATCTCCCACTCAGTCAACTCAAGTTCACACGAGCACACACAATGTGAGCCACCCCCCCCCCCCCCACACACACACACACAGTCGGCCGTATCGATATACACACAGTCGTCATCGCCGTCGCCCCACAGACAGACACACCCCCGAGATACTCCCGAAAGGTTAGACACTGTGACGGTTCGGCGGCAGGCGTGTGTCAATCGACAGACGAGAACCGATCCATGTTAAGCATGACTAGAGATCTGGGCGCCCCTTACCAGACACAGCAACAACATGAAGAGCTCGCCGACGTCGACGCCGCTGCCGCCGATGCCACCGCCCTTCGAAACCTCCGATAGCGCCGGCATTACTGTCTCTATCGCCCTCTGACTGTCTCGGTCTTCGTCGTGGTCGTCGCGTTGGGTCGTGGTTTTCATCTGCATGTCCATCATGAAGCGTCGTCCTGCCGTCGCTGCACCCGACGCAGCAGTAGGAAAAATCGTCCTCGTCGTCGTCGTCGTTGTCGTATTCTTCGCCGCCGCCATGACGCCGCGTATCATGTTGTCGTCATCATAACCTTGTCAACGACCAGCATCAATACACAACACGCAGAAAGAGAGAGAGGAATCTAGCGTTATGACAAACGTTTGTCAGTCAGACACATACAGGCAGGACATACAGGCTGTCTGCCAGACAGCCTGCCAGATGTCTGCTTAACTTAACTGTCCGTTTGTCTGTCGTGAGTCTGTCTGCATGGGGCATTCATGGGGTTAGTAGTTCGTCAGTCGGCTAAAGCAATGCACAACCATAACGAGGGTAGCGACAGTAACCGCAACGGTAGCGACAACAGCACCAGCAACAACAGCAACAATCACGAAAACTGCAACAACAACAACAGTAACAACAGCAACAACAATAACAAGAACTTCAACAACGACGACGATGCTAATGCCGTGAACAACAACAACAACAACGACGACGAAATTGAGGTATTTGAGGTATGAGAGTATAACTATATATCGGCCGATAGCGACACCGACTTAAGAATAAGAACACTACATTTCAACATATTGACACGTTGGAAAATCACACTTATAAAAAGCACAACCACCACCACCACCACTGTCACGGCTCTCGCTAACGACAACAATCATATAGATCAAACAGAGCATAGACGACAACAACAACAACAACAGTTTATACCCACCATTGTAGAATATTAGCAACCATAACAACAACAATAACAATATTAGCAACAGCGCAATGTCTGATGCACCGCCAAACATGATTCTTATGTCTCGATTCTCTGTGACGACTCCATAGTCGTCGAAACGAGATTTGTCCCTTGTCGTTATTGCTGTTGTTGTTGCTGCTGCTGCTGTTGGTGGCCGGCATCGTTTCGGCCCGAAAAACGATGCGAGAGAAATTCACACGTCGCGCTAAGCAAAGTGTGTTTGTTGTGGCTATGACGACTCAAATTAGCGATCCGCCAAGAGATTCACACAAGATCCTCACTGTATGAGGCCGACCACTGGCAACGCTGGTATCTCCGACGGGACGTAAAGGGGCGGGAGTGATTAATTAACTAATTAAATATCAAACTGCGAATCAATAATCGCCTCGACAAAAAGAGACCTGCCGCTACGACATGATGGGGCGGTATGGTACTGATGTATGGGCGATCACTGCAATGATAATGCGTGGATAGTATCATATATATATATATATATATACTTGATAACAACTCGACGCAATTTGTAAAGTGTACTGGCGCGTCAATGGCGCTGTGTCTATAGCTGCCGTGTATAGCAGTGACACCTTAATGGTCGTGTCGGCGAGAGAAAAGAGTGTCATTAAGGGGTCATCGGTATATTCGCCGTGCTCATGTGTCCAAAAGATGTATTTAGCTCCGTCAGAATGAATGTCCATAGCTCGGCCGTATTCAGTGACGGTCCATTGGCCATCATACCAAGTGTGAGTAGCTCTCGCGAGCGTTTTTCTTCTCCTCTATTTAACTAGAAAACTTAAGTTAGCGTTACGTAAGGTTTAGGTTTGGTTTAAACGTGCGACGCAACGGTATTCCACTTGCTAACTGAAAACAACCATTATATTCATATGCGACCTCAAAAATGCGGTCGCTGACTCAATTCTGGAACGATATCCTGCTGAAGTGAATGTTGACAGCTGTATTTAAGAAAAAAAAATTATTTGAAATTTATTAAATAATAGCCGTAAATGTTGCGTGTCCATTGACCAATTAATCGCAACTTATCGCAACATTGTCCGATTTGTTAGTGCACTTTAGCCTATAATAACACCTTCACTAATTTACAATTTGTGCATATCTATACATCTAAGGTCGGTGGGGCTGTGTGACGACCCACACAAAATAGGTAGATATCAAGTATGTATTTCTTGTGTAATCTTGTGCAATGCCTTGTATAACGAATTTGCCTTTTTATTACAACTGCAGCATATACACATGCGACAAAGACCAATGTACACATACAGTACACAGCCGACGCGACTCCCATACGCCAGTAGCTATAATGATTTACTATAACTATTACAAATACAAATACAAATACAAATACAAATGTCTCCTTTATTTAAAAAAGGGGTTGAACAATGGAAATGAATTGCTCGCATTCGCGGGCAAGGCGAGCTGTTCGCCAAACAAATGAGTGGTTAACGACTGCCACATTGGCTATCTCGTGCGGTTGAATGGAACCGCGACTCCGTAGGCTGTTTGATTATTATTGATACCTACTGTTCACGTTCGTTAAATAAGTTAACTAATTTGTCATCGCTTTCCACGTAAACGATCATCAAAAAAATTACGTTTTTGAGAGTGTCACTAGCCAACGAGAAGTTCGGTGGCGCCGTCATTTCTCATTATCCATTGGTATGATCGACATATCTATATATATATATATATATATATATATATTCGTGCACAAGTTGCGATGTTTAGTAATTTTGAATATTTAATGAGAGCCTATTATCAATATTGCACCGATAAATATTCAGTGATTTTTTTATTGTAGTATATTGCACAGCTCCGTTGCATTTTCTCTCTTCTTTTCTCCTCGTATATATATATATATATATATATATATATATATATTTTTTTTTTTTTTTTTTAAAGAGACTGTTTAGTTTGATGTAGATACGCGAGTGTTTTCCAAATAAGTGAGATGAGCTCTTTCTCTGCCACAATGCGCGCTCTGCTTGTTTGGATTATTTTATCATAACTGTAACCTAAATCTGCAAATTATAGGAAAGAAAACGCATCGAAACGGTGATACAATGTGTCGCGTCAGGTTGGAACCCGCGGCTTCTACTCCGTAGTGGATCCGACGAATCAACGGCGAGACGTCATTGTTAGGAGACACAAATATGCCGCTTTCACCTAAAAAAAAAACTACGTTTAGCTGCAGCAGACAAGTGCGAACTAGTCATTTTAGATAACTCCGCATGTCGGCCGATAATTGGGATAGGACGACACTTGCAACGAGAAGAAGTTCATTTCTCATTTGTAGGTTTCATCGTGGACGTCTCCTAAAGCTATGTAATGTGGTTTTTGTTTTTGGAATTTAGATCCATCTTTATTCAATCGCATTTCGTTTTGAGTTAAGCCTCCTGTGCCTGAGTCGTGCCACCCATCCACCGTCGTGGTGGATGAGCGCGAACATATATGAATGGGCAACACGTCACCATTTTGGGTCATTGGGTAGTCGTTTTCGCTGTCTTGTGTTTCGAATCGTCGAATGACGACCGACCGGCAGGTATGTGCGGGTCTAGCTAGCTCGGGTTTAGCTCGATCAAGCCCTTGTGCTGCGGGTGCTCCTGCGGCGGCTGGTTTCATCCCAACCTATCTACGAAAAAGAGAGACGAAACGAGACAACTGAAGCTGTCGAAATTACTTACGACACGAACGCCCCTGGTGTGGTGGCCGTGCTTCGGCCGTAGTTTTTGCCCTTCTCGTTTGTGAAATATTTTTAGCCATCGCGGCGTCCCCGGTTCGCTGCCTGTCTGCCAGCCTGGCAGCCAGCAGAGAAGATCAGCCAACAGAGACGGAGCCAGCAGAGTTCATTAGCTCAGCAGCGGCCTATTAAGGAAAAGGTGCCCCACATGAAGGAAACGCCGGCAAAGACACGCCGTCGGCGATTCCCATGATCGGTGATGCTGCTCATAGGTGAGGGTCACCGCCGGCCGTCGAATTACGAGATTAGATTAGATCTGCGTGAGTTGCGGACTAAATTAGGCAAACAACAATTGGTTTTCCTCTATTTTTGCCACAGTCTCATCTATTTGGCAATTAGTACATAGTGTATAGGCAGTGAATACGTAGTGTTGGTCGTCGTCGTCATCGTCGTGATGATAGTGATGGTGATTATTATTGTTATTATTATTAAAGGCCCGTAGCCCCATGTACGACCACTGCGGCAATGCATAGCAAAGTATACAATGCTGCACTGTCCAGCATGAACGGAGAAGTGCCTGTCTCACACTCATAACGCTTTTAATATGGAAGCATATGCCTTTCATATGGAACAGTACACACGATTCAGCTACAAACTGCACGACGACGTTAGCAAGATGATGCAGATAGATTGCCTTACCGGAATGGAGGAAGGTGAGGTCGCTTTTAGCTTTGAAGAAGAACATTCTCTTGGCGAAGACCGCAGCGAACACTACGCATTGCACACCTCCCCGTGGCCCCAAGAGCAGGCTCGCTTGCCACTCCTGGCAATCCCCGAGTAAGGACCTTTTTGACGCAGCGATTCTCCAATGACCTTCAGCCAGGCAAAGCAGCGACCGTCCTCGGGACGATAGGTGATGCGCCCAAGTCTAAAGACCATCGAACCCCACACGCTTCGATCAATGGATAGCTTCGGACGGTGCGGGGAAAGAAGGAAATGCACGTCCGTGGCGCCAATTGGCATCCCTATAATCCATTAATACTTCAATAAACTAAAAAAAATCCTTTCGGGGCTGACTCTCAGCCAAGATTTAACGTCCATGGGACTGCTTTTCGCATTGCTTCATAGACGGACCCCCATAAATACAAATGTGCAACGGTGGGGCTCGAACCCGCGCACCTATGTGTCTCCTCCGGTCGCGAGGCGCAGACGCATGCCACCACGCCACCGGGCTCGACAATACTTCAATAAACTAGTGCTGTTTATGTTGCCGTCGTTGTTGTTGGTATTGTTGCTGCATTTGGTGTAGCTGTTGCCCATTTTTTTCTGTATAAACCGACAGCAGCCGACTATTCGTTTTTTGTTAGTATTGTGAACAACAGTTTTGTTCCGTGAACGTGTGTACGTACGCAACTCTAGGCGTACAGGTCCTGGATGGAACAGTCGTGACAGTTGGCAAGCATATGCAAAGCGTATACGTTTATACCATGTCTCCTTTAGCTTCATGGCTTCGTGGCAAAGCTATTGCCTTGCATTTAGGAGGCCGTTGGTTCAAGACTTGGACTGGCCACTCTTAAATTGGTTTTCATAGTTTCCAATTTACACTAGGCGAATGCCGGAGTGGATTATCTTCGGTTATAATCGGACAAAAAACACACACAGAGCACAGGTGTCTCAATAAAAAGGGATGTTGCCTTAACGTCCAACCCCTCATTTTCACTACTACTTTATTGGTGTATTGGATTAAATGTTTTCTGTATGTATTAGAACATATATATGTATACTCTTTGTGGTAACGGCATTGCGCGGCAGAGTGAGCATGCTTCTCTCCACTATGAGATGTGTTTACTAAATCATGCCGCACTTGATTTTGATTGGAATGTTAATAAAACTGTTTTACAATTCTTGCGTAACCTAGGAATAAATGCATGGCATGTCTTCACTAAACTACTTGTAAAAATTAAGGCATGATATTCGACACATAGGCTTGCACATAGTAACTCAAAATATAAGGTTATAATATTATTTAATATGCAAGGAGCACCTCAAAATTTACATAATACCATATTATGTAACATTTTAGAAACATATGACACAACTTTTAAATCTTTTGGTTCAACCCCGGACGTTGAACTTGAAAGGCTGACTGACGAATTGTCGTTGTTAATTGATTTTTCACCCGAAGATAGGGCTAACCAGGGCAGCTAGACAGCCCCCTACAAGAAAAGCGACTAGCAAGCCTGATTAATAGAGCACCTTTCGTTGCTGATAGAGCCAGGCTTCGAGCTGTTAGTAGTCAAGGGGCCGGGGTTTGGTTACACGCTCTACCCTGTCCGCGAGTTAAGACTCTTTTGGACGAGGAGACGACGCGCATAAGCGCAGGGCTGCGGCTTGGTGTTGACCTAGTTAAATGACACCTTTAGTCGCGCACTAAGATCTGCCGGCTTCGCGTGTGTTCTAGAACCCCTGGTCTCTCTAGGGATGACGGAAAATACCCTAACGGTCTGTATTTGACGCCCTTTCATAATAGCCGCATGCTTGTTTGAGACGCAACTGTAACCGACTCATTAGCCTCTTCGATCGTCGGTGCAGGTGCGGACTGAGCAGGTCAAGCTTCCAGGTTAGCTAGGGCTAACAGATGCAGAAAATATTCTAGCGTTGATTATCCGCAAGAATTTTGTCCGTTGGCGTTCGAGACTATGGGAGCTGCAAGCCCCCTTACGCTCAAGCTGATTCAGCGCGTAGGTAGAAGCCTTAACTTTCGACGGAAGACTCGAGAGCATCCGAATTCTTGCGTCAGAGGTTGTCACTCAACATTCCACGAGGAAATGCAGCGTCTGTTTGAGGCACATTGTTGAACTGGGCTAACCCTGGGTTAGAGAACCCGTGACCACATTCTCGCACGCATAGCGTGCTAGCATAGCGAAGTTACATAAACTCTAGACTTATGTGTTCCTTTTAAAGACCGTTTAAATAATCTAGCAAATATAGCGAAATGTATAATTCCTTGTGTATGTAGGCTGCGCAACGTTGAAATCTCAACACGTAAGATGATCAATATCTACAAGTTCTTGTAACTTAACTTAGACATAAAGTCTGCCTTAGTATCGAAATGATCTTATCTGGAAGTACATACGCTATGATCCTAGATGAACTACATAGTCATGTGAAATACACTGAAACGTTGTACTTATTATCTGTCAAATGGGGGGAGGGTACAATTGTCCCCAACTTAACTCAAACTGAATCTGCCTTTACGTTCAATCTCCGCGTCCACGTCGGCAGGGGGAGGCTGAGATTCGCTCGGTGAAATTCCCAACACCGCAGCAGTATTGCCACGCTGTATTTCGATACAGATTTGCGGCCGCCAAAAGGCTCCCGCTCTCTTGTCGCCGGTAACGATCGATCTCAGGACAGTTTCAAGTAGGTGCGTCTTGAGGGCCTCACTTCACCATCTTTCCAAAAAGAATGGGTAAAATGTGTAATTGGCTTGCAACTAAGCGTATTTAGGCAATTTGGCCTGTTCGACCAGGATAATTAAAGGGTAAGGACGGACGGCATCGGTACCGACTGTAGAGGATTAGAAGAAGTCAGTAACGGTCTTTCCTACTAGTAGCGCCTAGCTCATCCCGAATAGAAGCAGAGTCATCTGCCGTCTGCCTTACGGCCATTCGTGTGGACCAAGCTGCGATGGACTGGAATATCAGCAGTAGGCGTTCAGACATTTGCCATAATGTGTCTGTGTGCCTGTTGAGAGCTCTCCTGATTCCGTTTGGAAATAAGGGGGGCAAGAAGCTGGAGAGACCTTCCTTGGTAGACAGAGCGTTCAGGGAGCAGAGCTCTAACTACATTGACCAAGCGCGCCGCTGTGTCCCGAGAAAACGAAGACTTTGCATTTGACCAAGTTGAGACGAAGACCACCTGTTCCGCCAAACTCAAGCACCTGTCGAATATTGTCACAGGTAAAAATGGTTTCCAATTTAGACAAGGTAAATGCCGGAGTGGATTATATATTAGCCATGACATGAAAAAACCGTACACGGGCATTAGCCTCACGGAAAATCTTAAAAAATATATATATATATTTATATATATGGATTAGATGGATGCGGGCTTGCCCGCGATCACTCGGTTGTCCAAGTTTAATACATTAAGCGCCGACTTAAACAAGCCCACAGATCCGCTGATTCCAAGGAAAAACTGAAAAGTTCGCCTTGGTCTTGAGGGATATTTTATTGAGCAGGGGGAGGGTTTACGGTATATAAAAGAACCTGAAATCCCAGCATCCTTACAAGATGGTTGCGTCTTTTTATGATAAACGTGTGCTACAGGTTTAGTTTGATTATAACTGTAGATTCTCCCTCTGCAAATATATGTACCATTATAAACTGGGTTTATTGGCATTTCAGAATTGCATATAACTTTAACTACCATCGTATTCAACATGACGTACACCATACAACGTCGTGTTCAACATGACATACACCATACACGGCACACTAAAACCTTTGGGTAAATAAGTGCGAGTATACATTAAAGCTATATATCTATTCCGAGCAAGATGGCTTTGTGGCAAAGCCTTTGCCTTGCATTCGGGAGGACTGGGTTCGAGACCCAGACCGGCCACTCTTAAATTAGTTTGCATGGTTTCCAATTTAGACAAGGTAAATGCCGGAGTGGATTTAATATTAGCCATGACATGAAGAAAACCGTACACGGGCACTAGCCTCACGGAAAATCTAAAAAAAAAAAAAATATATATATATATATATCTATTCATAGCTCACCTATGAAATATAATTCTGACAATTTCGGAAACCCTGGTATAGTCAGTTACCATTGGGCCAGAAGCGTCTTTTATAGGTTCCTGCATAGACCGAATGCTCACATTGAACGCTCTTTGCGGCGCTTCACCTGAGTCTTCAATGCAAATATTATAAAAATCAATGCGGTCTATGCTAAATTTAACTCACTACGAAAACTATGATTGCTATATCATGATTAGTGTTGTCATTATCAGGATGTGCGAATTGTATTACGCAAACGGTTATATCAGAAAATCTAAGGCCCATATATTCTAGCTAAGACGTGTGTTAAGCGAAAACAAACAAATCAATGAATTTGAAATCAAACGCATGTACCGCTTCCCGGTATGAAATCCTCATCTTGATAAAATTTGAAATACATATAAGTGGACAGTGTGCGAGAAAGCCACTTAAGGCATGAGCACTGGTTGTTCTCGTGACAAAACGACCAACGCTCTTCTACTGTTAATTCGAGATTTGAACAATCCAAAAGAAAAATGCATTACATCGACTTAAAAGGTGTGACAATCTAGCAACGTAATGAGCCAGTTTTCCATAACTCCAAAGCGTCCGTAGCGCTGTAGTTCACACGGAACGCATTCACTTGGCTTGTTGGCATCTGGCGGACGGCCAGATGGAATGAATGCGAGAATCCAAATCGTTGTAGCTTCTTTGACAGATCTGCAAGATACCTCTTGAGTCGGTGATGTTCGTCCTTGCTTCGTAGACAGACGTAGACACGCTCTTATACAACAGATGTGTATGACACATTGCGAATGACAATTGTACTACGCACCTACATATGATGTGACAATAAAGGTGCTTACTTTATGGTAAGTATAGCGCTCGCAATGTAGAGCGCATTCATAGGGCCAAGTCCAGCTGTCGACCAACACGTGTTTCGTGACACATAAGGCTGAGTCGCCTCCTCCCCATCCGTTGTGCTATAAACGCGCTTTTATTAGCTGATAGCTATATAATAAGGACGTGTTCGCAGCACCGTCCGGTTAGATCACCTGCGCACACATATGTTCATACAACGGTTCCAACAACGGTTCGCGTCGATTTACGGTCATGCAGTGCCGTACTCATAGAAACAGCCCACATTCATATATTGAAGGAGCAGAGAAGCATCACCAATGCAACGTCTTCGTCGCATCGTTGTGAGTTACGCCAATATGGTGGTTTTCGCATTTTGTCTTCTCCACTTTCCTATGCGGCCGGAACGCGCGCCGTTTCGCCGAAAAAAGGGTTCGTGATTTTCCTCGGCTGTGAAGCACTCAAGCGGCGATTAGTATTCCCAATTGTGTGTGTGTGCAGTAGTCTTTGTCTTCGTTCGGAATTTGTGCTTCTGGTTTTTCAGAAACATTTGCTTAAAGAAACAGGGCACTGTTGTAGATGATATAGCTGTCTGAGCCTCTCTGTAAAAAACGTCTTTGTTAATAGAAAAGTTTTACTAGTTCCGCGACTAGCATCACTCTTTAAAAAATCAATCCACTGTTTTGTACAAGTATCGGCTCCGTGGAATAGTGCAGCACAGGGCTCTTTGCTCGCGGGCATAGCACCTCAATCCCGGCTGTTACTTTCCTAAGCAGCGCCAATAGTTCTATCTGAGAATTTTCTACCTCACCACGTGCTTTAACCAAATCCATAGAGCTAGTCTGCTCGCAGGAGTTCACTCCTTCTGTGATTTGTGGAACAGGATGACACGCTGCTCCAGATTGTTGGTAAACATCTCTGCTAGGGTTGGTGAGCTCAGCTCAATATATTGATGCTAGTCAAGTAAATTCTGTGTAAAGGAGACAAACTAGTAGAGTATTCTATACGGAAATATGACAGAAGTGTTGGTGGTGCATGATCAAACTGCGCTGAGACTAAAGACCAACCACTTGAATTGAATCGACCAGTAATGCTTTTCTAGGACATAGACAATAGGACCGCCCGATACGTCGCGTAAGCGGTTCGGCAGTTGCGTCATGAGCCCCACACTATACGACTTAGCCTGCGCTTAGCCTACCCAACCATTTTTCTGGGCATTGCTGTCGGACACGCTGCGCCTGTCACAGCGTTGCCTGTTATGGCGTATTGCTAAGAAAAAAAGTTTCGTTTTCTAGGACAGCGTACCAACACCTCAAAGAGCAATCTCTGAAGTGGGAGACTTCCAAAGCTATCTACTCTTGTTCGCCGTACCGACTCGCTGCAGAATCATATGGTGTTCTTGACCCGCATAGCGTTTAGAGGAAGACGTTGAAAACGCTTCGTTGGAAGCTAGAAAACATGCAAATGTTTAATACAAGCGTTTCCCATAATGCTACACAAGGAAATGTAAACGTGCAGCATCTGATGTGTGTGTGTATATATCTTTATATATATACTTTACATCATATTGCACATCAACGGAGTAGTTTGTTGCAAAAGGCTTGCGACATTTGATGGCATAAGTTATGAGTTCAAATCCGAGACGATACACACACGGTAGATGGGATCTCTTCCCCAACCTCACAAAAAAAAGATGGGGTCTCACAGATGTCATGGTAAATATTTGTGAGATTTGTGGTCGTTTTTCGACGGGAGGAAATGCCTTGAATTAGAGCGTAAAGGTGGAGGCACACTTTTTTATGACACTTATGTGACGAGCCCTACATCACTTCACAACATGTGCTGCGGTTGCAAGAGTTCGCCAACGAAACAGAAATTGTTGTATTGAGGAGAGTTTGCACGAGTCGAGATCCTGTGATGTCCCTTGTTTGAGCCGTTCAAAGCCTTAAAATTAGCGTTGCTAATACGCTCATAAAACACACACATTGAAGAAAATGCGACTTATTTTAGTACCAAACCAATGGTGGTCCGATTCGCGATACAATCACCGTAAGACGTTTTCTCTGCTCCCGATATTGAAACAAATAGGGTCCTTTGCTGACAGATGAAGGAGGGTCCTTGCGGGGACCTGTTTGTTTTATTTGATCGTTTGTTTATCTGCTTGTTTGAATGTTTATTTATTGATGTGCGTCGTTGTGAAGACGTGCATATCATTATGCGTTGCGCATTTAGCTTCATTAAGCTTTGATTGGAAATTAATTAGATAAACAGTCATTTCGGTTTGAACGCACATTTTCGAAACCGTTCCTCTCTCTCTCTCTCTAGTTTTCTCTCCTTCGCGGGGTGACTGGCTTCCGGGCCAGTAATGCCTCTGTTACAGAGAAGTTGGCTTCTGACGCTCTTCGGGTGCAATGCTCATCTGGCTCTGCTTGGACGGATATATGCCTGTCGGTCATTCCGAGCAAAAAAGTACGATTTCTTTTCCAAAAACGGAGCCTCACCAATCAAAAGTTATTGTTGTTGTCGTGGTCGTCGTTGTTATTCACGTCCTCAGCGTCGTCTGCCACCATGCTTGAGGGGTCTCTCGTAGATGATGCCAATGATAGCGCCCTCGGCTGGACCAAGGGTCGAGGTCAGATGCTGGCGACCGACCGGAACGATAATCAGATCGCGTATGCTATACGCGTTATTCCCTTGCGTCCGCTGCACACGTGGGTACACAAAACCCAGCAAATCATACCGACGATACGGTGCATGCTGACGTACGTGCTATCTGCCAATAGAATAGTCTCCGCTGCGTAGCAGTGGAGTACCGATACGTGGCAGAAGTAGCTGCGACGGGGGAACGGAAGCGAAAAGGGGCAGACCATGGGCCATCGAACGGTGGACAGAGAGAGATAAACAAAATGCTGAATACAGCTTTAAATTCGAAGAAAAAACGTCGTTCGAACAGGCTAGAAGAAATGGGACGAAAGGAATCAACTGCAACAACAGCGACAATACAAAGTTGGAAAAGCGTACAGAAAAAACACCGCAAGTGCACAGAATCTTCGGTTTGTCGTTGTCACTGTTTTCGTCGTCGTCGTCGTCGCCGACTTCGCCGCGTTGCCGTTCACTGTTACTTTGTTAGATTCTGAACATGTTCCAAGCCGTCCAAAGCTGAAGAAGAAGATATCTATAGGGATTTATATTATATATATATATTTATATATATATATATATATATATCCTATTGTATATGTCTATATAACATATATATATATATATATATGTGGAGGAAGAAAGAGAAAGAGAGAGCGAGAACGCGAAAGACGGGGCGCTAGACAGAGCAATCACAATGGCGTCCAGCTTACGGAGCGATGCAAAGCGACGCGCGCGGAGTTAAGACGGCGTTCGAACCAAAAAGCGCACCATAGCTAGATATATATATACACAAATAACTATACATAAATAATGCGTGCCGCTGCCGCGTAACGTGCTACGTAAGAGCGATCGGAGCAAAATCCGTCTTTATCTCGTCCGCTCATCCGAGACTTGTTGTTTTGTTTAACTGTTGGCCTGGCCTGGCCAAGCCGACCAGCCGGCCGACCGACAGAATCGACCAATCGACCAGAGTCAATCTGGTCCAAAGACAGAACTGAACACGGATTTCACGGCTTCCGAAGCTTGAACGGGCGGGCCGGGCCGCCTCTGCCGGCGCCAGCTCCAGTTTTCCAGTCTCCCCACTCCCCCCCCCCCCTTCACCTCGTTGTGATCGTCTCCAGACCTCGCCGACCAGCGACACCCGCTGTAATTCCGTGGTTGGCTTTCGGGACCGAAACCGAAGCGCGAAGAGGAGCCAGTCTCACATACGTACAGACACACACGCACGCATCGCCGAGTCACTTTGTGCGGGACCGCGGCGACGATGTGGCAAATTTCTGGAGACTTGAACTAGTTGCGTCGGGACGCCCTGTCGCCCTGTTGGACAGCCGGTCGGTGCTGTCGTTGGGTCGCTGGGTCGTGGTTATGTTTTACGGGTTATATATGTGTGGGTGCGTGTGTGTGTGTGTTTCTGTTATATAGTCAACTGTCGGCTGTCTGTGCTGTCGCGGGTAGAGTTTGTCGGCTCGCTGGTTCTCGCCTAGTGTGCTTCTGTGGTTAACCCTCCGAGAAGCTCCCTGTCGAAAAAAGAAGAAATCCGCGTTCCAGCCGGGGGCTATGAAGATGGCAGCCGACCGAGAGAGAAAACGAGACGAAGACGGAGACGGAACACACACAAAAAAACCACCGTGTGGAGACAAAGGCCGGCACGAGACGCAAAACCCAGTAGGCGACGCAAAACAACTTACTACTACTTCTACTACTAAATGAAGCCAAAATAGCGCAAAAAACTGAAACGGGCGCTGGAGAAGCTCGAGCGAGCAGAACGAGGCCCACGAGAAGGAAACAAAGACATACAACATGATGACAACGAAACGTAGGAAAAATCGGAGACATCGAAAATCGTGTCTAAGTGGAAGCAGTAAACGTCGAAGGTGGAGAGCCAAACGCAACAACACCAAAAACAACAGCATTAAGCGCGGCAACAATGACTACAACAGCAAGAAAGACAACAGCTTAACAATAACGATAACAACAGCAGTAACAGCTGCAACAGCAACAACAACAACAACAATGAAAACCGTCGTAATATTATGGAAACAACCCAGGCGGGAGCCAGGCCACAATGAGAAGAACCATTGGCATAATTCTAGTACAACTATATATACTCACTCATGCAACATGTGCGTTGCTAATATCTTATTTTGGTGTTTTTAGAACAAGCGAGAGACAATTCACATATATATATATATATATATATATATATATATCTAGAGAGAGAGAGAGAGAGGAATAATATAGCGATTAAACTTACAATATCTCAGAGTTGAATTGATTGATCTCAAATGAGATCAATCGCCAACGAGGGGTGCCACTTGATCATGTAGACCTGACACTCACATTTCATACATAGACACGCCCACGCTGACTGGGAACTGCTTGCGCAAAACATCAAACAGTCAGGGGGGGGGGGGCGAGTCTACTGCTCCAGGCGGATGTGTTCCCCGGGAGCCTCGGGGAGGCGCGAGCGGACTCGAAGGAAGGCCCTTGTCTTCTCTTGCAGTATGTTCTTAAAAGCTTGGGTCACTTTGTTCCAGCCTGATATTGATTCCGTCATTTTCATAGTGAGGTCGTGTAGGTTAAGAGCTGGGTTGTTACTTAAAAACTCCGTTAGGCTTGCGCGCTGCTCCGCCCATGACGGACACCTAAGCACCGTGTGCTCTGGAGTGTCGTCGAGTCCTTTGCCGCAGTGGGCGCACGTGGGGCTGGGGACCTTCCCAAACCTGAACAGGTACGACTGGAAGTCGCCGTGACCTGTGAGGACTTGGGTTGTGTAGAATGTATTTTCCCCCCCCCCTCGGCCGGTTGAGCCAGCTTCTGATATTTGGGATCAGGGTGTGGAGGCTGGCGCCTGGGGCACCCTGCTCGAGGCCTTCCCACTTCTCCTGCCAGAGGTCGATTGTACGCTGACCTTCCTCGTCTTTTTTGAGGCCTGGGTTATCCCATGAGCGGCGGCGCTTGGCTACCTTTAAATCCCACGGGATCGTTCCGGCAAGGACGAAGGCCGCCGCGGCGCTGATCGTCCTGTACGCTGAGATTACCCTGAGAGCTCCGACCCTCTGGGCCCGATGCAGGCGAGTCCTGTTCGCGGCTAATTTCAGTGTGTCTGTGGGTCAGGACGGAGCTCCGTAAAGGGCAACCGACTCGGCCGCGGACATATTATTCGTCTTCTCAGCTGCCGTGGAGTCTGATCTCACCTGCAATATTTTTTAATAAACCAACTATTTTCTAAGAAACTGTATTATTGTGCATGATGGATCGGCGACGGCACCGAAACTCGGCGATGCTCGAAGTGAGGCAATTGTACCAAGACCGCTGGAAAAGCAGGTATTTACACCTAAGAAGGCGAAGATTAGCCTACATGTCTAGCGGAACACAGAAACATGACACACTATAAGCGTTTGCAGAAAAAACAAGCACTAACTAGAAAAAGTATCCCAGCAAGACATTTTGAAGGAACCTCGAACCTATGCAACGGTAACCACGTCGTGTTACAACGTCCATTCAGCTACAAATGGCAATCAAGCCGCAAGTTGCTCGATTTCTCATGAGAGATTCCCCCGCACCTACTTCCTTAATATGGCCTCGCTCAGTCTGATTATCATATTCTTCAAGTTGCTTCAAAATTTCTGAAAACTTTAAACGGTTGGGGGCCGCCAAGAGCCCTGCTGCTTTGGGTTAATAGGCATCATGAGGACTCTCCTTCGAATAGCATGCGATGGAACTTTTATGTATTTTTACCTACGTGTATGTATTTTATGTATTTTTACCTATCGTGCTGCGTCTTTATCAGAGTTTAAACAACGTGTGTGTTATTTAAATAAAAATTATATTAACAACAATAAATGAATAATGCATTGTCCATTGCTGTTTACGATCTCCTCACACCTTTCGACCAATTTGTTGATTCCGTTCCAGCAGAAATCGGCCGGTCTGGTATCAACAGATTCGTGAAGCAGAATCGTGAAGTGAATTCGATCGGCTCTTTTCAGTCAAATAGCCTCATTTACACGGTGCAGTTAGACCATGTAGAGCTCCTTGTTGACCGTGGCGTTATTTTGTAGCATTTCCCAGTGCACCATACCTTTCCAGTCCCACCAAACGCAGATCATAGTTTTATTTGGGTGGAGATCCTGCTTGATTCTAGGCTTCGGCTTATCCCTTGTAGCCACTCACCTCCTTTCTTTGCTTCATATTGACGTAGTATAGACACCATTTCTAATCTCCCGTGAAGATTCGCTACAGAAAACGTTGTTTGTCTTCGCGTGTTCGGTGGCGAACGAGATGTTAAGCCGCAATTTGAAGGCGTTTTTCTCTGGTATTGGGGATTATCATCGCACTGCAGTCCATTTCAGCCAATTTACGAGTTGTTTACCGATCGTCCTCCTTTAAAAGCGCCTTGAGATGTCCTTCGTCAAATTCAGAAGGTCTTCCGTTGCGAGGCATATTATCATCAGGTCAAAGTCACTATTTTTAAATTTCGTGAATTATTTCCGTGCTGTAAACTTGTCTAAGACACCTTCTCCCTACACGCCGCAAATGTCCCGAGTGTCTTCGGTAGCTTTTTGATCTCGATAACGAGCGAAGAAGAGGAGGTGTCGAAAACGCTGATGTCTCGTGGGTATTCCATTTCTAAGCCTAAAAAATAATAATAAAATTATGTATTCCAAAAAAAAAAAATATATATATATATATATAAATATTGCAATTCAGTTGCACCACACGCTACTCGAATTCAAAAAAGCTCGTCGTTTATGTAAGACGATTCAATTCGATGTAATACGTTTGATGATAGCTGTCATACTCGAAACAAAAATGGTTGACGTCAATCGTTGCATAATTTCGACGTCGAAGGCCACAAAGACCAACGAGATGGTCAAATTATTGTTTTCGGCCGTACAGAACGAGCAAAATTGAGCGGTGGCCGCCTTATAGCTGCTACAACGGTGCGCCATCACCACTGTCGCCGTCTGCATCTGAGACCGTCAGCCTCGTAAAATATATGCATCGTCGGTGGGATAATGTATCGGATCGATTGCTCCCGGCCTCGACCAGAGGCAAGCAAAGCCAAGCTGGACAGATAGATACATAAATGCGTACAGACGTATATATATATATACCTAGGCGTAAATGCATTCGTAAATGCACACACATACATACGCCCGTGTGTATGTATGGGGGAATCAATGCGAGTGAGAACAATACATGTCGGTATATATATATATATATATATATTGAAGACAGCCAAGTGTGCAAGCGTATTGTAAATGATTTATCACAATATATAAGCTGTTGCCCCACATAGCAGCCAAATTACCACTTAAAACTTTTGTTTAAACCCCAGCCCATACTGAGCAAGCCGTACTTTCGTTTCTCTCATCTCGTTTCATACGAACGTTGTCACATACATTTTAAGGCTTCAACGTATTTCTTACCACGGGCCCTTTTGATAAGTTAAATTGAATCGTTCCTAGCCATTGGACTATTGTCTGTGAGTGTGTGTGTGTGATCCCCAGAAGTACAACTTAGATGGGTACTTCCGAGGGCCAGGGAATATATTTTTCAGATTTTTTTTGGCGTAATATATCGTCTTGTACTTCGTAACATTGTTTCCTGCGTCAAACCGCACGTTCGGCACATAACAAGATTTGACTTATCATATATTAATTTCTTTATTGCATGATGTAAGGCACGTATAATTTGGCGGCTTCCAACAGTTGTTTTACACATTCGGTACGTTTCGCCTCGTGTTGATCGTGCCAGACTTCACTCTCGAAGAGCTGAAGTGGTGCGTGTTGCACTCCTTCACACAAATGTTGGCCTGAATGAACTTTCTACACAAAAACAGTTTGTCCTTCAATACCATTTAGTTCGAAACTGCACACCTTCTTCTTGCCGTAGAATTTCCGCCGCCCAATGTCTTGCTTTATCTCTTGTGATAAATTCTAATCTAGCCGATAAGAACCCGGGAACCAAACTCCACTTCGACCAGTTAAGTCAAACAATATTGGATCTTCATTGTATCGTATGTCTCACTACTACTACTTATTGTAGTGTATCGAGTTGCTTTATGCAATTGATGTTCATAGCACCCAAAAGCAACATTTTATTATGGTGGCTGGCGTAGCAGCTGATTATGATAAGCACAATAATTCATTTGCTGCCATCAAATGGCCTCATATATGTAAATTGGAACGCATCGTCAACATGACTGACATACTTCGGTAGAGCGGGCCAACTCAAGCAGTTGCGGCCTAGTTAGTCCGAGTAGTATTGATAATTAATAATGATCTGCCACACACGCACACACATACCGAAATGAATTGTCCAAGCGAAACAGTAAAAAAACAAAAATGCGAGCGAATCGTATTTTGCATATCGTAATTGTCTTGTCTACCTGCTAGCTATCGAGGGTTCGCTCGATTTTGAATCTTTACCCTCCATGCCAAAGGTTGACGAAGTACACGCATTGACGGATAATACCGCTTGCCGTTGTGACGAGGTAGGTACCTACGAGACAGATGCTACAAATTCAGGCATGCAGGGGTCGCTCTAAGTGGCGGAGTACTTCTCTAAAACCGCGCCGCCTTCTTCCTCTCTTAGTTTGTTGCCTCGGACTCGAGTTATAGCAACCTTTAACTCGTCCACTACGACTACTGGCAACCATTAACACAATGATTGCACCATATTCATTGGAGTAGTAGGAGTTTAACGGAAAGTTAGTTTAATAACTACAAACAAATAACGTCAACTATGCAACTACCACTGCACTACTATGCAACTGTCACTCATTGATGGTTAGCTAACGGCGGCGAAGTTCTTTGCAATTCAATGAGATTGTTTCAAGTACGTTTGTTTGATGATAAAAGTCGAATAAATCCGTGCATTGTGGCCTGTTTACTACAAATTGTCGATAGTATTTTCTGATTTAACTTGCCTACTTGCCTTGCAATTTATTTTGTTGCTTATTTCTTCCTTTCCGAGAAAATTACAAAAAAAAAACATTACCAAAATTACAGTTGGAAAGAAATGCTATTATGGCCTTACGACAGCTAAATTACACCGCGCTTAGGGTGTTTCTAAAACGCCTGACAATAACGTATAGAAACAAAATTCGATCCAGTATAGAAACGGCTTATAATGTATAATAAACGACAATAAGGTATAGAAACGGCATATTATATAATTCATTCACAATATCATTACAATGCATTGTATTTAATCGCACAGTATTTTTTGACACGGGGTATACGGACATTTTGGAAGCATGAGCTAATAAGCACGATTCATTAAGACATAAACATCAGAACCTCTTGTAAGTGTTGGTCCGGCCAACAAGACACTTGTATTGCAAATTTGGACACAGCCTGGTAAACAGCTACAATTGACATCCGAAATGACATGGCGAAATTGGTCCCATATGGTTGAGCGACCTGGAGTCAAAAGCGTGGGATGTCGTGTAGGATTACGTAGGAGTGCATTACGAAGAACGTAGCACATCTATATATGAAAAGTGAAGCGTTCGTCAGGAGTTAAGGTAGCTTTATTTTAAAAAAAAAACACCAAACGGGCGCAGGACTTCCAACAATGTCAAAAACATTTATAGGCAATTTAAGATGTGCATTCTAAAACTTTCCACCCTTTCAGTAGCTAGCTAGTCAAAAAGACAGCAAGTAAGTTAGCAGTATCTATAGCCAAAGTTATTGACATATTGCGCTTTAGGCCACCACCAGTAAAACTTTTACCAATCATTTTTGGCGCCAATTTATTGGCATCGAAAATAAAATGCGGGTCTATC
Organism: Dermanyssus gallinae; assembly: GCA_003439945.1. Taxonomy (NCBI): domain Eukaryota; kingdom Metazoa; phylum Arthropoda; class Arachnida; order Mesostigmata; family Dermanyssidae; genus Dermanyssus; species Dermanyssus gallinae. The sequence goes on along the minus strand of QVRM01002492.1, from coordinate 234,670 downwards.
CAACCGATAGCATGCTCATCAAGCGAACACAGGATTGCGTCGAAGATCAGCATAAAAGATAACACAGACCCGCTAACACACCAAATAGACGACCGTCAACTGGGGTTCTCGGTCAAAGCCGGGTTGGTAACAGTAGTTCATACAACTCGCTCTTTCCTGTCCGACTTAACCCACGTAGTTGCTCAAGCGGAATTTTCAATTGCTATCAATCCGGTAGGGAGAGACCACTTGCTACAGTTAAGGACTCTACTCCAAACATGTACCATTACGTCGAGTCCTCATATAGACGTCCAACTTGCCTTTTAACGTCTGACTTGATAACATCGTCCAAGACAGGTAGACAACAAGGAGATTAATTTTTGTTTTGTCTGGCAGTTAACAATCTGATCAAATCTCTCGAAAACCCGCTTAACATGTGGTACTTGGACAATGGAGTACCTGCAAGCAACGCCTCCACAATCGTTAATGACTTACAGAGGATTACCGATTTCGAGAAGGTAAACGGCTTGGGCCTAAACCACTCAAAATGCGAATTGTTCGTACTGAATCCGGACGCAGATTCAACAACCTTCAAGATCACGCACTGGTTACCGGGCCTCAAGACACTAAACGCGAACAAAGTAAAACTCCTAGGGGTATTCCTACTTCAGGAAGGAGTCTCCACTGTGCTGCAGAAGTGGCTAGGTAAACTAAGTACCGCTTCAGAGCGCCTTTCCCTGATAGGATACCATAGTGGTCTTTACCTGCTGAGGTGCTCTTACTCAGCCGCACGCTTGACTCATATTCTGAGGGGTATCGACCTTACTGACAAAACGGACGAGTTACGACGCTTTAATGATCTTACAGCCGATACGATAATCAACCTGCTCAACACCGAACTAGATGATACAGCCAAATGACAGTTTCTTGCCAATAACCAAGGTGGATTTTGGCTTACCAGACCTAGCAATATTAGCAACCCTGCAAGAGTTGCTGACCTGTCAGGTTTCCGGCAGGGTCTGCGAGCTCCTTGACCAATCCGGTTAACCCAAATTCACCTCCATGCGAGATCAAGTCACGAGCAGTTTGAGGTTTTTGGAACTTCATGAGAACACCTCACATCTCAGAGCGAATAGTCGTCCCTGCTAGATGATCAACATGCTTGTTTACTTACTGATAAAGCTGACAGTGGCTCTACTAGCGCTCAGCTTAGGACAACCTCTGCAAGCGATTGGCTACACGCCCGACCCAGTGTATCATTAAGAGCCTTAATGGATGATGCCCGCACAGAAATATGTGTTGGCCTCCGACTCTGTACACCGCTCGTTCATTCTCACATATGCCGCGAGCCGGTGGGCATTAGAGCTCACCACACTCTATCCTGCGTCCTCAGTGAAGGTCGTCGACCCCACGCCACGCGGCTATTAAGGACACAATAGCAAGGGCCCTGAGGGCGGCAGGCTACCCAAGCACGTTGGAACCAACTGGACTAACCAGGAACGACAAAAAGCGTCCAGGCGGGATGACTCTAATGCCCATTGAAAAGGCCGGACACTTATATGGGACGCCACCGTAACCAACCCACTTTCTCTCTCAATGTTCGGTTTCGATTCACTTAGAGCTGGTCACGCCGCGACCCTCTTTTTCAAGCAGACCCTCAGCCAAAAATTAACGTCCAGAGACTGCTTTTTGCATTTTTTCATAAACAGACCCCATAAATACAAATGTGCAACGGTGAGGCTCGAACCCGCGCACCTATGTATCTCCTCCGGTCGCAAAGCGCAGGCGAATGCACCACGCCACCGGGCTCGGCAGTGACCCTAGCAGAAAACAATAAATGAATAAATACGCCGAACTGACAAGAGAGACATAACCCCAGCCCAGTGGCCTTCGAGGCCTTGGGCCACCGGGCCCCCTGAGAAACTACTTACAAAATTGGGCAAACGTTTGAAGATAACTACTGGGTACAAGAGCCGCTCAATTCTTTTCACAATGCCAGGGGCTTTTCATTGACGTCCAGCGAGGCAACGCAATCTCAATTCTGGAATCCCTTGTCGAATGGTGCAGACCAGGGTTGTTCCAGACTAAAAATTAGCACGTTCACACACACAAAATTGCAATATAAATGGATGAATGGTCAGTGCTGGCGCGGCTCAGGCTAGTCATGCATCGGCTCTCGCCGAGGCAGGCAAGGTTAGAAAGTACCAGAACATCGGTTACCCGTACGAGTTTCACCCACTTGCCTTCGAGACCCTTGGCGGGCCGGGTCCGTCTACTCGCAGTTTGCTACAGAAGGTCGGGAAGCGGCTAATTCTAGTCAGCGGAGATAAGCGAGCAAGTGATTTCCTCAGACAGCGTCTGTCGCTGGATGTGCAACGGGGCAATGCGACCTCGGTTCGAGGAACCCTCCAGAAATGGCTGATCCCTCACTGGACCCCCCGTAATGGTGCACACGTTCGCAGGGATCCAAATGTCATGGTCCGACCGTGAATGATTGATAACATTGAATAAATATGTATATTGTTGAGATAGATACCTTTAAAAAAATGGATGAATAAAAATGAATGCCGTCTATTAAAAAAATAGCTAGCTCTTTGTATGCGATGCCTTTTCCACTTAGATAGTTTGAAAAACACATAGACAGCGAAAGCTCATCGCTGCAATAAAACTCTACTGCTGTCGGCGATTCGTACCGCGTACATATAATGTGTTCTACTATATAACCGTACTTTATTGTCATATTTATGTATTTCGATGTACAAGTTCGGCCATGGTAACTATTTTCAAGCTTCTGCCTAACTAAATTTAAAGTACCATTTAATTTCTCGTTAACCTGTTGTGGTTTGCGCTCTCGGTGAGCGGGTATATATTAAGATAGCCCTAACATCAAAGTGGCACGTCTTACTCTTTAAGAAAGTGTCCCCTCTTCCGATGGTGTGTTCTTCATCCTATCCAAGCGTCAAAAAAGCAATATTGCAACAAGTGTGTTCTTCCGAACATACTCCGAGGGACAGTTTCGAAAGTGGAATCTTTACAGTTCCATTTAAGCACACTACTGACTGGATTTGGCGGCAAGGTTGCACTCTCATGTTCAAGCGTTTTAGTTTTCACAAGACCTTTGCGGGAAAATCATCCACGTCACGGTGGTATCAACGAGAGTTCGTATCCTGCTTCGCTTATGCAACGTTTATCTATTCATGCGCGCCCCGCGACAGTAACTTGCCCGGTTCCCTTATAGCTCTTCCTTAGTTAAGGGAAAGTCTTCTGCTTGCTCCCCACTAGTTTCAGAGGCAACAGTCACGGACTACTTAAAGCGAGCCCGTTTAGCTTTGACCTTTAGATTTATGTGTAAAAGCTTGCAGAATAGAAAAGCAGAATTTTTGTGGACTAGCCCAATTCACTTTGAGCACTCAGAAAAACCGTCTTCAGTTTCTATGTGGGACTGTGGGAATGTAGTCACTGGTAATATTCAGTAGTCAAATCAACCCTGTTTTAGTAAGCTTACAAACCGACGCACCCTCAACAAGATTTCGTCTTTCTCGTAGCCGTAACTGTGGCCAGGCTGTCGGGCACCTTGAGGAACGCGTTTGCCGATCAACGTCCAAGAATTGATATTTGGCTTAGCATTTGCAAGAACTATTGTTCACTCATATTTTTTACAAACATGTATTCCTCTTTTAACTGTTATAGTAGATATTATTTCACTAGAGACCTATCAGGAAGTTTCTCTCTTTATTAGTTCTTGCAAATGGTTTCGGAAAATTACTAAAAGGCTCCATAGAACGTCCTGTAATCTAAGTCCTTGCACGTCTGGAATCGTGAGCAACACCTCCACACTGGCTCAATGGTTGCACGCCACAATGATCACAAATGTGCGTGCAATGATAATCTGCGCAGCTAGGCAGCCGACGTCAGAGAAAACACACATCAATTATAACCTAACGTTAACGCGGAGACAATTGTTCACTCCAAAGTGCTAACAGCAAACCAATTATAATTACCATTATATGACAAATAAAGCAAATTCACCTAACGAGTTGAACTGTCATATAGAGACACATATATACATTTATTTCTATAAACTGAAGTCTATAACCTTATCTATTTATATAACCTGATCTATAACCTTATCTATTTATATAAATTGATCTATAACCTTGTCTATTTATATAACCTAACGAGTTAGTTATTCTTAGAGGCAGCATCATAGGCCATGTGAGGACACGTTTTATTATCACACAACATGATTGCACATATGGCTGCATTCCAATCGGCAGCTTAACGGCAGCCAGCGCAGCCTAGTGCAATCATTACGCTATACGCTCGGCTTAAATAGATGTAAACCTAAGTAACATACTTAATTACACAATACTACAAGTTGTAGCAGCCATAAGATTACTCGTCGCTGTAATGGCAGTGGGAGTCATAATTTGCATAAAAGCCTAAGCATTCTATAGCCAAGCGAGGCGATTTCGTAATCGATACATCCATAGCTGGTAAGGAAGCAGAGCGTTTCTTCTCTGCACTGTCGAATGAAATACGTTAAAGTCCGCTTTCTGTAGTCGGCTCAGAAACGCACGAAGCGCGACCAACGGCAGGTAAACGTCACGTACTTCACGAGGTAACTTTCGAGCCTCTTGTTCGACCTTGTCAAGGTGTACGTGGGCCGTTGAGGCGATATCAAACACAACCTGCAACGGGGAAAGCAATCGATAGTAAAGCTCTATTCTGAATCACCACAGAGTCGACAAAAAGCAGATAAGGCAGTCTCTTAGAGCACCAACAAGTCAATAAATATTTAATTCTGCCTTCTCTTATGTGGAAAATCAAAATTGGGAATTGGCGGAAGACTACACGTTCAGTTGTAGACAATTGAATGTTCCCTTTTAACTGATAATAAATAGACTCGATGTTATGGTCATAAAAGGCAATAGTGCCATTGTAACGAGAAGTCTCTCAACTTCGGTAGAATGCGATTGCGTTACCTCATGAAGGTTTGTTTCTGATGACTTCAGAACCTGGTGTTGCGACACTGAATGCTTCGCAAGCAGATCCAACGGAAGCTGACAGCGACCCTTTGACGCATTGACCGGTATAGCCCTACAGTATCAAGAACAACAAGTATAAAATGTCATAGCGTTAAAGTGGATAGAAAAAAGAGACCTTGTACATCTTGACCGAGCAGAGCATACAACAGACCCCAAATGAATAACTATTACACAATGATGCGATTTGAAATATAGGCACTAAAGTTTCATCACTGGTACGAAAACAATATTCTACAAATATTTCGACGTCGAAACGGAATTAAACCACATATGTTATTAACCATATATGTTTGGTCTGTCATATAACTTCGCCAATCTATAGCTTACAATTGAAATTTTTTCAAAGTACTACCATATCGCTACTAGCAGATACTAACATAGCACTAACACACAAAGCCATGCTCGAAACGACAACAAAGTACCGCCAACGACTAAAGGTGAGTCCATTTGTTTTGTGTGTTGTATTGATACGGCGATAATGGCAACGACGCATACTCATAATACTAGTTAACAATGAGCAGTTATGTTTCTAACCTGATAACTGGCGCTTAATTCTGAGCGCCTCTTTTTTTACGCAGGATAATTACTACTGTTAAGTCGCCAGTCAAGCTTATCAGTTGCCTACCGTACGAGATTCGTCAATCCCTGGGCTTTGCCGAGATGGCTGGCAGTGTGATCGCAGTCAATCCTCTTGACTCCTCTCGACTCAAGCATGAGGTAGTATACCGGCGAGCAACTTCGCTCAGCATACTGTTCGGCATCGTCGAGGCTAGCCAAGGCAGAATTCTTCATGTCCGACTCGCGGCTATCGATGAGCCTATAATTAAGTATGTCCGTAAAGACAACTAATATTAGATTGCAAAACGCTATTAGAAACTGGCTATTATAATTGTACGCAAACGTAGAGTACTATACCTAACACGTTAATACGATCGACTAGATGCCAAATGCTCTAACGTGACCCTTTCGACGACAAAATGCGGCTTTTAGTTAATAACGTGAATACACAAAATGCGGAGTAAGTAAGTCTGCTCTTCTTCGTTTGATTACTATCATCTGGAGCGAGTTTTGCAAGTAAGCGCCTGGCAGTGAACAAGCTCAGAGCGTGTTCTAAAGCTTAGAGCGTGTTCTACCTACCGTAAGAACCACTGCTGAGTCAACATGGAATGCGAGACAAGCCATTTGAGTTCCTGTGCGACCGGATGCTGTGGCACATTTCTCCCGTCGTAGATCTAAAAACACACGAAAAATATATATGCAATTTTATATGAAGAGCTGTAGCATAAGCTTAAGCAATGTTCTGCTGTTGCCCTGCATGCACTAAGAGGGCCCATTTAAGTCTAGTATGAGTAGAGAGTAGAGATTAAATTGTGGTGTATAGCAGTCTCCTAGCAGCCAACACTCCTTACAGGTAGGCTCGAATATTCCTGTCTGGTAAACTTTAAATAAAATGCCTACACGACCATACTGAGGAAAGTGACATATAAGGGCTCGCTCTGAGAGATTTAGATCCGGTGTAGAAAGCATCTATGAACCTGATAAGGTTACTCAGGTTTAACCTAGAGAATTTGCACGAACTACAAACTCGCCAAACTCGTTGATCACTGGTAAACCGATCAGTGAACAAAGTAATGCAAGGTCGCGTTAGCTCTGATGAGCCTACTTCTCAAGCATAACGATAATAGAACATTTAACATACCGAACACCCAGCGGTCTCAAGTTCAGCAAATACCGTTTCGCAGTATTAGCAAATTAAAATGAAAAAACAAAATTTTGACAAAAGCTTTCAACAAATAAACAAAAACAAATGTAAATGCATTATGCATTTCGAGGAAAGCTTTCTCTACTATTGTGTATATATATATATATATATATATATATATATATATATATATCGTTTCACATTACATGCTTTTTACAGGCAGTCTGTCACAATTTATTTCAAGGTCATATTTATTATATATATTAATATATATATATATACTTGATAACTCATTTTGTGTCATAAGCAAAGTAATAGAAGATATACAGGACAAAGATGACACGGAAAAATAACGCTGCATTCCAGCTAATCGCTTGGTACCTTGAGAATTGCCTCTCTCCAAAACACGATCCGGCCCTGTCCAATCTCGGCTCGAGATACCTGATCGCGAATTAAAGCCAGCTCTGCGTTGAGCGCTCGAATGGCAAATCCGGCCCGGCGATTATCACCTGAAGTTACAACCCGTTTCGGTTTACCTCAGCACTCAACTACTTCAAACAAGTATCTGTATTAATTTAAGATATTTGCCAAAACGCGTATTAATCTGTTAGCAACATGCTTGATTATTAAAAAAAAACATTGTGCTTGCTTTTATATATATATATATATATATATGATGTGTGTGTTGCTTTTATTTTGCTATGTTATCACCGATAACCTCTCGCGGCGATTGTTTACAATCTGAACTGCGAATCATGAGAACTAATTACAGTTTGGTAGTGACATTTCATGCAACCAGAAATCCACTTACGGTTGAATCTCATATGCCAATTTACGCGAGCTTCAGCCCCTTTTTCAACGTATAGCAGCTGGGCCTATGATACGACGGAAATCAAACTATATTATTGTATACACATGTAAATATTTATTACTTATTTAATATGGGCCAAGTGGTATCGGCAAGACGCTGACAACTTGTTAATTAACGACGTAGTTGAGGCCGACTTTGAGAATAGGCCAATGGACTACATAAGCGGGCAGATCGGACTCTCGAACCCACCTTTCTGTAAAAGAACGCAGAGGTAATTTTCAAAGTCGACTTTTCTAACGAGATCCATGCAGTAGTCGGAAGGCGATACAGCCGACAGCGTCACAGATCTCATCAAGACAGTGGCGGTTTTTCGGCCTGTCAAGCTTCTTATCGAGGCAGCTCCCGCTGCCCGAGCTGACCACATCGTAAGCACAACTGAACGACTGGCACAAAACCTACTTTTTACGATCCCGCCTATCGTCTAATCGCGCGCATGTCATGACATCAAGCTAAGCAAGGCAAACATCTTATTAATTTATTATTACTATTGTTATTTGTTCTGCGATGTGCTGTGACCTCACTGCATTGAAATGCAATAGGAATAGTCCAATCTCAATCATCTTAACACATTGTATGCGATTGAAAAGGCTAGTTGGCCTACGGAGCGTAGAGCGATCTTTTTTTCTGTATGCAAACCGCTACCGGCAGTTGCTACACTGTTACTACGAAGAATGCTGTCTCTCTCTTTCTTCTATTCTATGTACTTGACCAAGAGCAGCAGCAGCAACAACAACAACTGCTTCAAAAACGACGGAAGCCGCGCGAGCGCTTAATCGTCGGAACGCGAGTGGTGGATGAACGCGCTAAACCTCGGATCCATGTTTCCGCACTTCCGCCAGTGAGTAACGACATTCGATTTAACGCCATACGACCACCACCACCACCACGAAAACCCACGACCACCAACCACCATTACATACACAGACAGACTCTCTGAGAACAACCAACCACCCATAAGGCGGGACGGAACGGCTGGCCGAAGTAAGCAGGTGGTGTGCAAATGTACCTCGTTGAGCGTGGCGTGTTTAGTGGCGACCAGTGAAGTGCGTGCCGGGAAGAAGCGGCTGACTTACTGACTCACTGACAGACTGAAGTCGGCTGTCGGCTGAAGCTGCTATGGCGACGCATACGTTAGAGTCGCAAGTTTCGATTCGAGACAATATGCTCGCGACGATTGAGGCCGCCCTGAGCGCCAACACTCGGCTGGGCCGTCGGAGCACATCGAAAGAGACCGCCCGGCTCGTTCTACAGCAGCTGACAGTGATCATCAAGAACAAAGAGTGGAAGCATGCACAGGACCTGCTTCGGATTCTACGCGAGTTTGGAGCCAAGCTGGTGAGTCGTTTCGTCATCGCCATCCATATATCGTTCCCTATTCATTTCCTCTTCTGTCTCTCTTTTTTGTTCTTTTTCTTGTTTTTCTTTTCCTCTTCCCGAGCCCAGCCTAGGTGTCGTCGATGAGCGTGTGATCTTCTCAAAGACGTCGGCAGCCCTCCTCGCCGGGATGACATCTGTTGTCTATTAAATACTACAATTCAGCCGGGGAGGCCTACCTAGAATTGGAAAACTTTTTTAGAGAGGTTTTTTTTCATTCTAGACTAGCCTCCGTCCCCTACGGGTTTGGAACTCACCCTGAGGCACATTTCAATGCACCGAAGGCCGCACATGTTGTGATATCTAGGGTTTCCCTAACAGTGGTGGTGTTTTCTTGCCAAAACGGAAACAGAGGACATGTAGTATTTCGTGTCAGATGCCAAACCTGACGTCGGTAAGGTCTGAGTCATGCCAATGCTCGAATTAACTGCTGTGCTTAACTGCGGTGTTCCTGTTGAGTGCAGAACAGCTGGCCGCGAGCTTTAACCGGCGCTTTAGTATGTCTAGCGAAGAGGCTGCAGATTATGAGATCAACTACACCGAAAGGACATCTGGGCTAGTGAAGCGTTCACAATGTTAACTGATGGCAAGCGTTCGCATCGATGGAAAAGTTGAACCATTATACTAACCGAATATGTACGTGCATTTTATGTTCATTATATATCAGTCGAATTGTACGAAATGGTTGGCTGGCTACTCGATTTCTGGTTAAAGCTGCCAGATGGTGGCGTCATTCGGGTTCATATCAAGTTACGAAACGCTACATAAGAGAGCTCACTCGCCAAAAATAAGAATGACATGGTTTGGCGTTTACGCGCTTGCTGGCGAAAATGATGTCGAGGTCTTCCAGTTATCACTTGATTCAGAGTATTATCTAGTAATTTAAAATTCGACCGATGTGGCCGCATTTTTAAAAATGCCGATCCGATTGTCGTTTTGTGATTTTAAGTAAATGAACGTATGTATGCTGTTATTCGTACGGTCCTATCGTACTCTTCCTTTTATCTTGAGCTGCTATGAGTGTCATAAAAACTGCTAAAGCCCTGCTACAGTATCAAAATTATATATTTCTAACTGACGGGAATTCCTAACGGCGGGATGATTCTTCTTGGTCTTCTAAATGTGAGGCTTTAGTGGCATGCTTAATTCCCTGTAAGTTAATACGAGTGCCTTTCTATTTCCGGATTATTTTAATGAGAATGTTGCTCCTGAGAATGTTTCCTTATCTCCTCTATTGTCTCGAAATGTTGTCTCTTCAATTTGTTTTTAATTGGTGGGAGGATATATATATATATACAATATTTTTTTATTTAAATATTTTACACGATGAAATCACAATTTTGAACATAACAGTCTAGTCGTATTTTAAAGCTGACTTAGTCGAATGGTGTTGTCATTTTTAACATAGCGCTATGATTGTGAGTTCAAAATATTCCTTATGTTAAACGCGATTGATCTTATTTTAATATGGCGATACCTATATGGTAACGCTGTAATATATATATATATATATATATATATATATATATATATATATATATTGCGCAGCGAGTAAATGAGTACCGTACCTAATTTTATCTCATATGACGACTGTTGATGCTTCTCTAATGGACGTGCTTGTAACGAGTCACTATTGGCGTTCCTCTGCTCGTCAGTATAGCCTTTATCACTAGTTTGTTTCCAACTAGACTAAAAGACGCGAAAATTGTTCCCCTAATTAAGGATGAGGGAGAGCGTACCAGGGTTGCTAGCTACCGCCCTATAGATTTAGATTATTTATCCAAAGTTTTCGAGAAGCTTGTATTTAGGAGGCTCGTAAGGCATCTTGAATCAGCTAGATTCTGTTTCAGCTGGCTGCCTAGCCAGTTGGTCTTAGGAAATCGCGGTCCACAGAGTTGGCGCCGGCACACCTTTGGCAGGAAATCGCCCAGACAATATAAAATAAGCATGTCTGTCTTGGAGTCTTCCTAAACGTTGCGGCTGCCTTCGATTGTTTACGCCACTCGATCTTCCTTCTACTGTTAGTGCTTGGGATGTGCACCGGTGACAATAGACAATTGGCTCAGGTCGTTCCTATCTGGAAGTAGCAAGGCGGTTAGACCGGTTGATCCAATGTTGAATCCACGTGGGAGAGAGTAAATTTCGGCACACCTCATCGTATCGACAATTGGGTCTTACGTGTTCATTCTTTTTATGAGTTTCATTCTTGGAATTTCGGCAAATGATATCGGTAAGACGTGCGTATAGGCAGATGAACCTCAATGCTCTTTCGTCTTGAGCCGACCAAGCATGTCGGCGATACACCTACTGCCCTTGCATGTGTGAAAGAGGCTAGCAAAGTTTTCGGTCTTGCTGTCAACGCCATCAAGACCGGTCTAGTGTTTTCTCCATATGTCTCAAATAACCGTTGATGTGCGGCAGGTCACACTTGAAATGCGACTTCTGACTGAATTCTGTCATTGCGGCGTTGAGAATATTGGTGTTCCAGTTAAATGTCTTCTTCTCGCCTATAAGACGTTGCCATTGCCGGCACTATTTTATACTCTTTCCGTTTGGGGGAGGCTATATATAGGAATATCTCGTCGGGCCCAAATCATCCAGAATCTCAAGGCAATGCTCGGCGAAAGCCGCAGATATTCAGTAGCTGATCCGTTTTTTGCATACGAAATATTTTCGATTAATCAATGTATGATGTGCGTGTTGCCCTGCTTGCGTTTAAAATGGTCAGATGTAAGATTCCTTAGGAAATCTCCTTCATACTCATCGTTGTGGCCAGCCGCTCTAACCGTTGCATTACCACGCTTGTGAAACCCTTCGTTTTCGGCGAAACTAGTAGACAGTCTTTCTGTCGTCTATTTGGGAATCTCTTCCTCGAGGAAGTTGCTCAGTCTCGTCTGTGAGCGAATTCACGAGGGACGTTGTGCAAAATGTGACCAAGATGCGATACGACAATTATGTAAATGCATACATGTGAAAATATACGAATTAGTGCAAATGTGTAAACTTGTGCAAACATGTGAACTGTGTGCGTAACTTGGTGTAAATGTGTGGACTGTGTGCATAACTTGGTATAATTGTGTGAGCTGTGTCTGTAAATTTTTCTTACCTATTATTTATACGCGAACTTAGCATTGTGAAAATGCGGACAGTCCCGTCAATAAACCAACCCTTGCATTGTATTGTGCTTATGCGTGTGTTCACATTCGTATGGTTGTGTGATGCTTTCTGTCAACCCGTTCAGGTCGAGCTGGATCCAACCGAGACTGTGGTGGGCAACGTGGTCCGTCGAGTACTGAAAATTGTCCGCGACGACTATCTTCGCGTCCATTGCGGCCACTCGGCCGACACCCAGACGAAGCTGCTCCTACCGCATGCCGCCGATGACTTCGCGACGCCGTACGTCGATCTACAGGACCACATCCTCGAGTCGCTCGACGAGTTCGAGCAGGAGATCGACTTTTCCGTTGACAGTATCGTGCAACATGCCAAGAGGCTAATCAACGACGGGGAGGTCGTTCTTACGATGGGTACGTTTGGTGCCCGTGCGTCGCCAGGCATGCACACTAGATACCACCCCTGCTAGACCACACATGATTCGACTGACTCTCAGGTCTCTCAGGCACCAGGTCTCGTGAGCGGAGGAATTTAAAAGATATACCATAAGCACAATTCAGTTTGAATGATGGGTGATGAATTTATCCATGGGTTGTAATGGATATGATGATATATTAATGTACAATTAATGGGTTCTAAGAGATATTATGGTATACTAATGTATAATTAATGGGTTCTAATGGATATTATGGTATATTAATGTATGTAATGAATGGGTATAACGGATAATAAGGGATATTCAGGTATATTAATGGGTATTGATGAATATTAATTGATATTAAGGAATATTAATTTTCTCTCTATCTGTCCCTTTATATAGTCAACATCTTTAGGGGGAGGGGCTGTGCTAATATGATACTCTATAAGGTTGGCCCCGTCGCCAACTTCTACTCTAAGCATTATGTAGAGATTTGGTTTAGTTGATGAAGTTTTTTGTCGTGAAGGGAACTGACTATTAGTCAAATAACCAGAGAAAGATATGGCAATGCTTTATCAGTAGTGGCATATATTTCATTGCGGTACCCGACTTCAGTCGATTAGGTGTTCTGTCCCCATCAGGCAAACAACCCCTTGCATCAACACTCGTAGTTGTCGGCTAAGAGGACTAACGACACTTGTATTACAAGACATGTCGTGGAATTAGCGCCCCTGGCGTATAGCTCCATGAAAATGTGTGTGAGAAAGTGGTTGAAAGGCATGGAATGAAAGGGTTAGTAAAAAAACATCCAAACCGGAATTGAATGGTATGGTATGACACTATATTAACTTTAGCGGTATCGGGGACCCCATTACGTCGACCTTACCCGATCTAGCAGGGCGAGTAACCTCATAGGAAGTTTTGCTCTACGTATTCCGGCAAGCGCCAATTTTGTTAAGCTGTTAAGGCTCATTGGTGTATGGCCATTTTATGAAAGCAATCTGTAAGCGACCAAGAAAACGACATGGACTGAAAATGTATTGGGCATCAACCTTGTATTACCCGGATTTTGCACCTTTGGACTATCAACTGCCGCGATCGCTCAAAAACGTTTTAGCTGGAAAAACTTGTCAGATCCAAAGTTTTAGAGCCACCAAGAAGGCTAATGTCTACAAAGGATATGTTGAAAACCGATAGAATAATGGCTGACCGATTGAGTTGAAAGGGGGAGGAGACATGATACTAAATTACTGGTTTTGTTCTTGTAGGCAAAAATGAATAAACTTTTCCAAGAAACAAATGGATTAGGCTGCACTTGATAAGATTTCAGATAAGCAAGCAAACGTATCAGATGTGATCTTATTTCGTTTTCCCTAGGGTCCCCTTGCTACTGTCAGCCACTTCCGCTCCCAGTATTTAGTTTTGGCTCTGTAGTCCCTAGCCTGGAAACATAATATATTTTTATTTTCTTTCGGCTATGTAAATATAGCTGAATTCATCCCGCTCGTAAAGCATTATTTTTTTGTTAAACAAGTTGACGTTTCTAACGGCCTAATCGGCCTGTTCCTGGACAATAATTTTAAATCTCTTGCAGGCAAATCGCGAACGGTTGAAGCGTTTCTGAGGACAGCTGCAAAGGCACGCCAGTTTACGGTTGTGGTTGTTGAGAGTGCACCCAGCTACGAGGGCCATGAAATGGCCAAGTCACTTGGAAAATGTGCTATCCCGACTATCGTTATCCATGATTCAGCTGTCTTCGCCATGATGGGTCGAGTTCATAAGGTAGGAAGAAGATCACTACACACAGGCGACTGCTTGCGCTATCAAAACATTCTTCAATTACTTGCTCTTCACGTCAGGCTTCATGATAGCAAGATATTTGATTTGAGAGAAAATATCCCTTGATGGTTGCAGAAATTCTGTGCCCTTTCGACTGCTTCGAAAGGCATGTGAATTTGCATTTTCAAATATGCCAGCCTAATCTTGCTCCTGACAGGTCTGTATAGCCACTTCGAATCCGACGTCTCGGTCAGTCTCAGAGTAGCCAAACCCGAGGTTCTTCTATGCAAACTAGAATGCATTTATAACTATAATTATACAATTCCTGTTTGTGAAGTTTTTTGGGGGTGACATTTCTTTCCGGGTGAGGTATAATACAGGGGGAGGAAGAGGCGGGTGTTTGTTATTTCGTCGGGGTCAAATTCTTCATAGAGGTGGTAGTGATTTTATGTTTGTACGCAGAAACATTCGATGCACTCTCGTGCGTGCTACCCGTTGTCAGGTCAACCTTGACCTATATTCGTTTGGGTCGGCTTGCGTATGTCCCCAACCGGCCTTGTCGAGCATTTGCTTTTGCTTTTACTGCTGTGGTTTGTCATGTTACGGAGGGACTCATCGGGGCAAAAGTTCGTATACCTTCCGCGGTGGCTTGAATCTTCTTCGGCCTTATTTGGTTAGCCGACAACTAAAACCTGTCTGCTTAACGGCATTTATCTTATTATTGAAATTTTGTTTACAAAATTGCAGCAATTATATATACACATGTATATATATATATATATATATATATATATATATATATATATATATATATTTTTTTTTTTTTTTTATTTTATCTTGCACTATTTAATTTTATTTATCAATTCATATTACAATTCTGTGTAAGTAAACGTGTTAAATTTGAGCTTAGAATTGGAATCTTTTAATGAGGGGTTTGGGAAACTTGTGCAAAGTGTAATGTTGTAATAATTTAACGAGTTCAACAGGTCTTACCACGATTCACCAGCCATTACGAAGCTGTTAGATTTCGCGTTGACGTATACTTGCGAAGGGTTAAAATTTGGTATTGGCGCGAGTTAGCGACTGATTTGTCTAACTTGCATGCGAGCGCTGTGCAGTTGTTTAGTTTGCCTTGTCTCGGTATTTTACCTTGCCTAATTTCCCCCATGCCGCAGTTGAAGCATTATCAGAATGTTAATAGTGTAGTTCCTGACTGAGCAGTGTTTGCTAGAGCCGACGAGCTAATGAGCTTACCGTGTTGCGCAATATCCAGGTGGTCTTGGGCACACATTCTGTTATGGCCGACGGCGGCCTGAAAGCCTATTCCGGGGCCTACGCGATAGCTCGAGCTGCGAAGCATTACTCCGTGCCGCTGCTCGTCTGCACGCCCGTCTACAAGTTGACGCCGCAATTCGTCGCATCAGAGGACCAGCCGGGCTTCAACAAACTCGAGTCGCCGCAGGAGATCTTCGACTATGCCGACGAGGACCGCGTACTGGATGAGGTCGAGTTTCTAAATCCGGTGTTCGATTACGTTCCTCCGGACCTAGTGCCGTTGTTCATCTTCAACGTTGGCGGAAACAGTCCTTCATACGTGTATCGACTGCTCTCCGAGCTCTACCATCCAGACGACTACGATCTCTCCACGGACCTGTACGCGGATGGCACCGCTAGTAGTAGCAGTAGTAGTCGGACCGTGCAACACGACGTCTAGCTTTATCTATCTATCTATCTCTAGCTAGTCCTTACGCACAGGCAGAACAGCTGACAGCTGACCGCATTTGGATCTGCGATCTGCTCGACAAGCGTCGTGGTTGGCGGCGCTCGATAAGTCGCCCAATCGGACAACAAACACCACGATGCGCGCTGAACAAACTATGCAGGACGACTTCGTGAGCTTGCCGATATCCTAAGCAGGCGCTCAGCGACGCCTTTACTTAGGACGGTACGTCGTGAAATGGGTGTACATACATGAAATGTGAGATACTGTTTGTAACATATGAGAAATACACATACGTTGTGTCTCTATATTGTTGTACCAATACGCAAAGTGACTGTGTGATCATTCTTGTAATTTTTCTCTTGATTTGTGTGAAAAATCGCTCGATGTCGGGAAGTCAAGGGCTCCTTCTATGCCATAACTGGTAGAGACTATGCAGTTTGCGACCACGAGCTACACCTGAGATTAAAGTGTCCGCGGAACCACTGTTACCTATTTGCCTTTTCGAAATGAATAGTGCTGTGTTACGATCTGTCATAAAGTTGAAACGGTTCTGAAACATCTGAACTAAAGAAGTTTAATAACGATTCTTGCATAAATAACAGCATACCGAAAGAACACACATTGACAGTTACGGTTTGTTCATAGCATTGCTTGATTTTGCAAATATATTTGCAAACGTCAAAAAATGTAAGTACATCAACAGTTGCACAACTATAGTTGCTTTGATCAGTGTAACGATTTGTCCTCTTTTCTAGTTGGGCTATACATTTATTCAGTATGCAAATAAGTACTTTACAATACTTCTAGTAAACACTAGCTACACCTTAACGAACTTCATAGGAAACCTCTACAGTTAACGCATTATGCTGTGTATGGCCAAAATGCGTCCACTATGGTATGCTTACATTGATATATATATATATATATATATATATATATATATAAAACATCGGCGATGAAATTGAACGCGAAACTTTTCTACACTCTAGCATGACGAAAAAACGCCAAACTATATCCGTACATTCGAAACTGCTGTTCCAGCCAGTTTATAACCAAATAGCTAAATAATAAATATTAAAATCTCTTTTATAAGTACTGTGCAGATAGATATACGTTAAAATTGTGGGCCTTTAGGACTCCTCTTGAAATTCTATCTATGGCGATAACAGACTCTGACTCGAGTTTTTGGTTTGGCTTGTGGTCATCCATGATGTCATGTTGGTGAAGGTGGTGACTATGTAGTGGCGGGGTGAAGAAGAACGCCAATGACAGGCTGGTCGCTTAACGAGCTCAGGGAACTCATGTGTAGACGTGTTCGTAGACAGACGGTGGGAGATAAAGAGAGTGTGGTGGTAGTCGTATTGTGCTGTATAGCGCTTCTCAGAAATTTGTTCTTCATTAATGGTGAATCGACGTTCGTCGCTTAAGTACATCAGATGGTCGAGATGTGTTTGAAAAGGCAAAGAGAACAAGAGAGAGAGGGGAAGGGACATGGGATGGCATGTATGATGGCATGTATTAAAATTCGAAGCTAAGCGTTTTATTTAAGCAGTGGGCGTGGAATTATATGCAGCACTTTGATGGAATGGCAGAATAAGAAGGGCAGTAACCTCGGCAACTGATTACAAGAGCGGTGTATTTAAATAGTCAGCAATGACTAAAATAAAATAAAAAGAAATGACGGAAGAAGGCCAAATCCAATTGAATAGGTCACTGGGAACCAACATTTGAACTTAGCTTACACGGCTACTTCTCGGTGTCAGAACGGAAGAGTCTTGCTCCAGTAAGACAAGAATATGCCTCGCTTACTATGTATGATGGCCATGTAAGGTCGCTTAGAGCCTCTACTTAATAGGCGATTACTCGACAAGAATATACCTATAAAGGATTATTTCAGTTGAATTCTAGCCGAAAGTGCTAGACACAGCCGTGCATGATGCACGAATACTTGGTATAAAAGTACAACTGGGATGACGCAGGAACCCAACAAATTTCTATTCACTGTAGTTTAAGTGGCTTCCTACAAAGAAACCCGCTTATTACAGGAACACCAAGCTTTTAGTTACGTAATGCGACACAAGTAATATTTCGTTAACGGGCTGCGACGTAGAGATAATTAAAAAATGACCAATTTTTTTAACGACTGGGGGAGGCGACAAGCTTTGCTCGCAATACGCCAAATAAGCCAACTAGTTCAGCACATATTTTCAATCGGGACTCCAAAACAATGACTAGTACTTTGTCCCTAAACTTGCTACCTGCAAGTGTTGCCGCTTATGGTATTCATATGCGTAATGATGGTCATAGCTATAATTTAATATGTACGTTATCAAATTTATCCTAAATGACGCGTCGGAACATTGAACAGTTATCCCACAAACGTTACGTGGACAACTTTGTACGCGTGACACAAAAATATTTCCTTTGAATGTTAAGTGAATATACACATTTGCCTAGGAAAACATACGCTAATTGTAATTGGCCTAGAGATGAATTAATAACCTCCTGGCCGACAGGCGAGATGATGAATAATTTTTCTACTCGCGCTGTCTTTAAACTCGTTTTTGATCCCACTTATTACGCACATCATTTTCCAATTTCTTTCCTGCAGGTGTCGTTACCTAAATCGAAAAAGTCACACTGGAAGGAGATTTCCAGGCCAGTATATATATATATATATATATATATATATATATATATATATATATATATATATATAATATCTAGCTGCCTTCTGATTTAGCTAGGAGTCGACAGGCGTCTCTTTAGCTGCTGCTACCGCTGCTGCTGCTGCAATTGCTGGCGGTCCTTCAACCTTGACGCGTATACTCCACTACGCTAGAAATACAACGCCATGGCCACAATAAGGCACAGCTAAAACACCAATGGCGGCGTAGTACAAGCATACCTCATGCAATATCACAAGTTCGAACGACGTTTCTGTTTGTAGGCTCGCTCTTTTTGAGGCGCAAACTATTTCCATGTTTCGCCCTGTCTCTCTCTCTCTCTCTAGTAATCTGTGCGAACAGATGCAACGTAGCTACATTCGTCGTTGCCTACCCCCCCCCACTCGAATCCGCTCGTGGTCAATGACAGCACAGCTCTCACAATTGTCGCTCACGCTTGTCGTCTTCGTCATCGTCATCGTCGATCCATGAGTTTCCACGCCGATTCGTCCAGCCAGTCCCAAGCCGCCGTCGACACTTAGTTCTTCGCGAAGATCGAGCTTCGCCGCGGCCGGGGACTGGACTGCCATCAGGATTCGTATATCAGGCGTTCATAGTGCGGATAGACGTGCGAGATGGGTGTGTGCAGCGAAAACTCAAGCGCCACCAGAACGCCGAACTCGGCATCGATGAGGTCGCGTCGATTCAGCCGAAAGCCGGACTCAATGCGCTCGATCAACGTTCGAAGATCTTGGCCCTGAATGCGGCATACGAACAGACGGAATATCGTCACACACGCCACGAATGAGGTGTTCGCCACATCGTGACAAACGATTGTTATTTAACATCATATTGTTATACATCATTACTTTTTAAGTTATAATGTTTTTACTAATACCATTTTTTATACCCAATGGCCATTCGTGTCGGAGCCCACTGTCACATCCTCTACGCTACTCGGCTAATAGTTTGTGGCCGCGGGATACTATCAGGGCTCTCGCGCGTTGTGGTATCTTGGATCACTCATCAAATGTTTAACTATGCCACGGTCTATCCATATATATATATATATATGTATATATGTATATCTATATGTATATATATATATATATATATATATATATAATCTGATTAAGTTCTCGCTGAACTGACCGATCGTTGCTGTTCATGCTGCTGTTTTTGTTAGGTGTTTTTATGTACCCACCTTGACGTCGTTAAGTTTAGCCGCTAGCATCAAACAGGCGCCAGCGCACAGCTTCCGATTCGGCTTGTTGATGAGGCACTTGAGAACGAGCTTCTCGTAGAACACGTACGCGTGCGCGACCGTGACTAGATCGACGCCGCACTCGCAGTTGGCAATCTTGAACATCTCTCTCTTGAGCGAGCGCAGCTTGCTCAGCGTCAGCCGAATCCTGGGGAACTTCTCGCGGAACTTGTCGTTGAGCTCCTTCTTCAGGTCGGACGGCTTCACGTAGTGGATGATCGAGGCGATGTAAGACGGAAACGTCAGCTGCGTCGAGTGTCGGCCGACAACGAGCTCGGGCGAGTCGAGCATGTGCGGGTCGTAGACGGCCTCGCAGACGCAAAACACCGAACTCAACGAAGGCGCCGACTCGCGAACAAGCAGCATCGAATCGACGGGCAGCAGTGACGCCGCTGCCGGGGGCGCGCCCGCCCCCGTCAGAGACGACGATGCTGGTGGCGGTAGCGGCGGCGGCGGTGGCGGCGGCGAGGGCCTTGCCGGTGACGGCTCGCGCTCTTCCGAGCAGATTGGACATGTGCGGCCGAGCAGCAGGCCGGCAAACGACAGTTCCTGATCGCCGTCGAGTCCGCGAAGTCCCAGCATCGACAGGATGTCGCCCGAGTCGCCGTTGTCCGAGATGGTCGACAATTGGCGGTTGGCGTTCTTGCGCGTCGTCTCGAGCCGGCTTTGGCCGCGCTTCGTGTACGGCAGCGCCGAGAAGACGACGACGGGCGCCTTCTTGGACGACATCACGTAGATGCGATCCTCGCGGTGGTGCGGCCGGGGCGGCCGAAGCTCGAGCGAGCTCGAATTGTTCGAGCAGTCGGAAAAGCTGCCCGAATAGTGCCGCTGGCGGGACGTCGTCAGGCTTTCCCACGAGCCGTTTCGGCCGGTCGCCGCGGCGCTCGCAACGGCGCCAGCAACACAGGCGACTGTTGTTGCGGCAGCAGCTGCTGCTGTTGTTGTTGCTGCTGCTGCTGCAGGACCTCCAGGGCCTGCAGCTGCACCTATGCAACCAGTCGCAGCGACAACACCGCATGATGACACCGCGGCTCTCTTGGTGCGTAGTCCTCCGGATAGCGAGCTGAGACGTATTCGCGGCTCGATGAACGACTGCACGCGGTCGCGTTTATCAGGTGGACTCCGATGGAAAAGCTTCTCGTCGCTTCTGGCCGGCACGCAGTGGAGAAGGCCGTTCCGATAGTTGTTGCTGCTGCTGGTATTGTTGTTGTTGCTGTGATAGTGGAGGGGAGCCGACACCGCCTCGTAGCGAAAGTCATTAGGCCGGTGTACGTGGACGTCAAGGCCCACCGCGACATTATTACCGCCACCACCACCACCAGCAGCACGACAGCCACTATCACTGCCTTTGGCCTCCTGGTAGGGCAGGTGCAGTGGCCTGCTTGACTGAACCTGTGGCAAAAAGTGGCCAAGAGTCGTGTCACGATGTGAGCCGTCCAGGGAGATGTTTCGCAAGAACACTAGCGCTTCAATGTGCCGCTGTCGAGAGTCTTCTAAAGCATAGGCTGACATTCTGAAACAACCCTGTCTCACGAATACATAGTGGGCATACCTAACTGTTAACAGACATTGTTGATTGCACGATGTTTTCCTATAATATTTCTAATGTTTCATACATACATATATAAATATATAGGAATGTGTCTCCTTCGATATATATGCATACATAGAGAGAAGGCGCTTTAATCAAACACTGCAGAACTTGATTTTACTAAGCGAAATAATGGTCCTCTGCAACTCATGTTATTGAGTAATGCACTTTGTTAACTTTATTCGAATATAGGTGTATAGAACCGAATGAGCTCAACACTGTCGCAGCGTTATATATATATATATATATATATGCTATTAACGGATTATTATGTGATTTACTCGACTCAACCTTACAAGAATAGGGCCACATTAGCATTCCACTCTTCGAAACATTTTTAAGTGCGTCTTTCAGAATCGAGTTGAGTTACTACTGCGAATGTTCCTTTGTCTACTCAATAGTTGCCAAACGTTGTATCTTAAAAATGTTTTTCTGTAGGAACAGAAAAAAGTTGCACGGGCCAGGCCTGGTGAATAGGAAGGTTGCGCAAATATAAAAATACATTTTTTTTTTATCAAATAATCCGAAATAAGTAAGGTTGTATGTCGGAGCGTTGTCGTGATAGGAGGATACAAGAGTTGCTTGTCCAGAGTTCAAGCCTCTTGCGTCAAACATGCTCGCGTGATCTTCTTAACATTTCGTGGTTATACTTCTTATTGACGAAGAACTAGGTGGCAGAAATTCGTGGAAGATGATTCTCTAGTGGTTGAAAAAACAGTCAAAAGAACCCTGGTGTTGGATCTGCTCTATCTAAATTTCTTCGATCTACACTGTGCTTGAAACCACCACTGTGAGGATTGGACATTGGTCTCGGTGTCATAACCATATGCCCGGGACTCGTCACCTGTAATCACTCTCTGAAGCAATCCAGGGTTTCCTGCTACCGCCTGAAGGTTTAATTCGAACATTTCCCGACGGGCGTTAATTTACTGGAAATTCAACATTTGTGAAACGAATTTAGATGCCGGTCTTCTAATGCACAAAATACCGGTAAAGACTATTACAACTGATCCCCAAGGTATCTCCAGTTCCTCAGCAATCCTCCTGATAGTAATTCGGCGATTGTCAAGTACGATAGCACAAGCTTTTCTTCGATGTTTTCTTCTGTTATTGGTGTCAAAGGCCTTCCAGAACGGGCGTCATCTTCGGTCTCCTTACGTCTCACGCAAAATCGACGGTATTACGTATACACAGTCTTTCGGTATACTGGTTGACCATCCAGTTCGCAATTTTTCCACCACTTTAGACCTTTCGACGATTTCGTGTTTAATACAGAATATTTCCGGCTCCTTAAAAGGAGTTATTCCGGTACTAGAACATGCCGACCCACCCTCGTAAATATATATAACAATTTATTATTTCATTTTATAGTTACAGGGAAATGTGAATTACTAACTACACTAGGGCTTGTGAGGAGCGCTACCGGCCAAGCTTATCCTCGAGGCAGCCCTCATTGTGCCCATTATTATTGCGTCATCGTGTATATATATATATATATATATATATATATATATATATATATATATATATATATATATATATATATACGTAATTTTGTCAGCATTAAAAAAGATAACAGGAGTGTAGGAGAATAATTCGTTTAGTGAAATTCTCCTTCAGTCGGGATAATACAGGTTCTAATGCAGGTCTTAAATTGGTCGTCAATCTAGGTAAACGAATGAGGAAAACACATTTGTGATGGGCATGACATAAAGAACAGGCAGCATCAGTCGCAATAAAGATACTACATGACTTTCCATGATCCATCAAGAATACACCTAATTTTAGCTGGAAAATCGTAGTACTAACTATGGATTCCTCTACAAACAACATTTTACGCAGTCAACATATTTTGTTTTTATTAATCCAAATAATTAATTAATTAAATTATAATTAATGAACACACTCAGGAAAAATGGCATACGGGTTTTAGCGTTAAACGTTAATGCCTCACAATTGTAATGTAACTGAATGATAAAAGGTAATAGTAATGTGAAAAAAACGTAACTAAACACGACAGACAATAAAGACGCGAAGAACGAAGCATCTATGATAACAACAACAGCAGCAGCGGCAATACTCAATTTTGATTAACAACAAATTAAAAACAGCAAACGGCAGGCAGCGTTCGTAACACCACAATACAGCAGTAGAACAATGCTTTAATCAGCTGATCCAGCCAGACATCTGAATCAGATGGTTTGATGTCGTGAGTTAATCGTCGGGGCCGTCGGGGGATACGGCTATCCGGCCAAAGTACAGAGATTGCCAGGTTCTTTCCAACCGATTCCCGTACACTGTTGTACTGAATGACGCTGAACAAATGATAAACGTCCGGGGAAAGAAGGACATAAAGAAGACGACGACGTTTGTGAACGCAAAATTTGTAAAAAAAAAAGTACTACAAATATCCACGTTCCTATCATAATAATGTTGAGGAGAGAGAGAAAGATAGCTTCATAGAAAGAAGGGGCGCGAAAAAGAGAGAGAGAGAGAGGGGGGGAGAACAGTGAGCAACGAATGCTAAAACCCAAGACGTGCATCTACAATTAAGAACGTTTGTATCAATGTTTGTACGTGTATGTAGATACAGGCATGCACGTATATCACGCGTTCATAATGATGTTCAGAATGTCTGAAATAGACCTTGAGAAAAGCAAAGATAGGTACGTATAACATCGAACAATAGCAGCGAAAAAAAGGTTCGGTGATAGTCGGCCGTATGCAGTGGCGACGAGCCCCGTATGATGGAGGGTACGACAGCAACAACAACAACAACAAATGGAGACTGCAGACACGGCATCAGGCTGCTTGACGAATCAATCGAAGAATCGCAGCCATCAAGATAGCAGCTTCTACAATAGCAAAGTAAATGCAGAATAAATGTGCAGAATTACTCGTATGTGTAGTAAGTAGTACAACTTCTTTCACTTCACTGGTCTGGGCGTGCGTAAGCACAAGAACAACAACAACAGCAGCCAGCAATAACTACAGCAACAACAACAAGATCAATGACAACAACAACAGCAACAATAACAACAAGAGCAATAACCGCGACCCATAGCACATAAGCTAAGCTCGCACCCGAAGTTAAGTCAGGACGACTGAAATATCGCGCTCAGATGATGACACTCATCACGAAGATGATGATGACGACGACGACGATAATGATGACGAAGACAGCACAAACAGATCCAACGAACAAAACATCACGCCTCACAACAGCTGTGAACGAACACCAAAGAGTGATCGTGCGCGATCTGCAGTTTACGTAAACTAATTATTATTATTAGTAACGCGGCAGCGCCAGCAGCAACAGCTGCTGCAGTAGCAGCAGCAGTAAAGCGACTGGATAGCGTCAGCACCAACAACAATAATAAGGGAGCAAGTGACGTTAGCTTCCATTTCGAACAGTTACGGTTCGCCAGTGCTTTCCGCCAATCTCTCTTTTGAAATGATGTTCCACTACAACAACAACACCACCTCCAACAACAACAACAACACCACCAATAACATTACCACCACCTCCAACAACAACAACAACAACACCACCAATAACATTACCACCACCTCCAACAACAACAACACCAGCAACAACAACACCAGCAACAACAATACTAGTAACAACGTAAACGGCAGTGAAAATAGTAAGCATTAGCACCAACAGCATTAGTAATAGCCGTAGAAATCAGATGTTGCTGTCGCCAGCAACATCCGCTTGGCAGCAACCAGATGTTGTCAGCTGTTACAAGAGGCATACTTGCTCAATGTGGCGGCAATTAAGCTCTGTCGTTGTTGTTGTTGTTGTGTTGTTGTTAATCTCTGTGACAAGGCAGCCGCCGCAGGGACAATCAATCATCATTTACCGAATGTAGATTACTAGAAGAATGTGCTGCATTTAACAGCAGCAGCAGCAACAACAGTAACGGCCGACAGTCATCTGAGTATGAACACACGATTTAACGATTCGTAGTTAGAACTTCTAACAATAATGATTAAGCGAGCTGTCAACAAACTGAGCTCATTGATTGGTCATCATTGATTTGCCATGCCTTGTCATCGACGGCTGATGATATATCGATCGATGGATCTTCCTGTCACGCGCGCCTTATTGTCAAACGACTGAATTTACGAACGTATGTTATACAAAGTTATGACATTGCTAATGACAGTTATCATTCACACACCACACTCAGAAGACACACTTATAAACTTACTTACTTATTTACTCCTCACTAACTTCTCCCATAATCCCTTAATCCCATATACATCATCTATGTTGGGCGGTGGGTTCGTCCGTCCAGGTGCATGTATATCATGTATAAACATTATCATTATTATTTATTACTATTAACTAGTTTTATTATTCTTACATACAGAGAGGTTCGAGACAATTGCTATGCAGTGCCACTTCTCCTTATTATTGTTGTTGTTGTTGTTGTTATCGTCGTCGGTAGCGTTAACATTCTACAATGACAACCCCGACTGATGACAGATGGCAGCGAGTCTGCCTGCCTACATCTTTGGCGGCGGCTGGGGTAACTGTTTCTATCAAAGCTGCTTGTTGATGCCCATCTCTACCGAACTAGCTAGACGGAAAGCAGCAACGTTTTTTTTGGGGGGGGGGTTTGTCGCCGCGCGGATCGCATCGCTGACGAGGTTGTCGCTGTCTCACTCTTTCCTAGACGAAGAAGATGAAGACTCAATACCATTCATACCTTGCATCTTACATGTCTGTCGGGTCGTGTCGTGAGCGCCAGCCCACCGAACGAAAAGTCAACTCGATCACACACGGCGCCTTGATTCAGTCTTCAGTGTCTCTGCGCTAGAGAGATTGACTTGTTGTCAAGCAGCATCAGCAGCAGCAGCAACAACAGCACTTCAACTATTGGCACAAGGACAGCTGTCTGCTAGAGACAAAGTGGCGGAATGTGGATTGTCCGGATTCGTTCTCCTCTATTCAGCAAGTCCGAGCCGTTCATCTTCTGACAACTCAACTCCTTCGTCTCGTTGTCCTTTATTATATTTATATTTATATTATATTATATTATTTATATTTATATTTATATTTATATTATATTTATATTTATATTTATATTTATATTTATATTTATATTTATATTTATATTATTTATATTTATATTTATATTTATATTTATATTATATGAATAGTATATTTATATTTATATTTAATTTATATGTATATTTGTATATTTATATTATATATTTAATTATTTTAATTATATTTATATTCATATTCAATATATTCATATTCATATTTATATTCATTTATATTATATTTATATTTATATTTAGATTATATTTATATCATATTTATATTTATGACAATTGTTTACACCCCATTATGAGTTAAATAAAAAGAACTTGTTGTGTTTATATATATATGTATATATATATATATAATATATATATATATATATATATATATATATATATATATATATATATATATATATATATATATTAAAACACAATAGTATTATATTAGCATGAAGATATTCGCGTAACTACGCTGCTACGTTTGCTATCAAAATGAATGCCAATATTTAGTCATTTTTAATAATATGATTGTAGCTAATATTGCTAGGAGTTTATTAATTACTACGACTAGCACTTACCAAAGTATGGTATTGGTATTGGACTCGAATTTTTATTATTCGCCGCCCCGTTGGCTTAAGTTGTCACGTCGTATCACACCCACAAATACACATACAGTCCCATGGTTTGTGGACAATTCCGAGTTTGCGGAAACGCGGAAATCCAACTAACCTTACCACCTCCTAGCGGCACTTTTAGAGGGGCGGTACGTACAATTGCAAGATTCAGTCTGCTTCACTCTAAAAGGGCGCTGTTCTCTGAATGTCGATGTTATATAATTCATGTATCGTTTATTAACCAATATTTGGTTTGTGCACAGATGTGCTACAGCTCTCCAAAATAACTTTCATCAGCGATATTGCGTTTGTACACTGTTGGACAGATGATACAGATCACATAATTTTCCGCATAGGTTGCATTCACACTCGGTTGATATCTCACCAGCCACCCACTTCGTACACATATGTTCATATGAAATCCATGTATTGCAAACCCAGTAACAAAGTGTCGGTGTTATATAATGGCGATGATAAAGATGGTGAAGGCGATGATAGAGACGGTGAAAGGCGATGATAAAGATGGTGATGGCAATGAACATGACTGTCACGTGCGTCTGTTGCAACTCTCCAGTTAGGAATATGTTTTGCATACACACGACTAAGAGGAGGAGGAGGAGAAGAAGACTGCAGCTAAGTATATTGTATCCATAATTGAGGTAATTCCACTGATTTAGATGGACGGGGGGCCATCCCTCATCGGCAGCATTCAAATGTTTGCGCCACAACTTCGAGGCTCGGGAAGAGGGCGAAGAGGCAGCAGACCAATCACCCACCCACCCACAGCAGCCCCAGCAACAACAACAAGCAGATAACACCCACACCCACATACCTGTTGTTGTTGTTGTGGTTATGGATGTCAACATTCTCTCTCTCCCTCTATATATCGATGTTGATGTTGTTTTTGTTATTATTGTTGCTATGATGTTCGCTGGCTCTTATGGCCTTGTTCTTCTTCTTCTTCTTACTTGTACCGTACAGCGTCTGTATTTATGTCTGCCTGTCTGTCACGTTTGTCACGCTACGTAGGCGAGGGTAGGGCGGGTTGTTTTGTGTCTGCAGCAGCAGCCGGCTGCAATACCATTCAAGGAGTGGTGGTGGTTCGTTCACCATACATAGAGCTAACAACTAACGATCATCGATCGAGGACAAACAGCACAAGCAGATCGAAGAAGACAACACAAATGCTCGAACGCTTCGTTTTTTTCTGCCTGACTCTTTGTTTGTTTGCTTGCGTCTTTCTTTCTGTCGATCTAACTCGTACGTGTACACAGAAACAAGTTAATGGTACCACGACGTGTCACGATCTGCAGCGACTAACTTCCAACGACTTTGAATAAGTACGAACTAAGGCTACGGTGAAGCGGCGCATCTTTCACACGCACGCACAAAAAGTGAGACCCGACCCCATCTATCAATATATTTTACTTATATATCTGTCTATGTATCTGTCAATCAATCGTGGCAGCAATATTAAGTCGAAACCTGCTAACTCATCACCATAGCAAGCAGTGAACAGCTTGGTGAACTGTGCAGTGGTGCAGAACAAAAGAGCTAATTAGATTCAAGAAAGCTTTCTAAATTCTAAAGCAAGAAGGAGCAACAAAAATGCACAACAAATGACCCTGTCGATGTGCATTTGCTTTAACCGCTAGCAGGTCGTTGTTCGGTTGATTTCACGCAACTGCTTCTTGAACTGCTTTTATTCGGCCGCAATTGGTGCCTATCCTCCCAGATCGAATCTTTGTGCGGAAACTACAAGCGGAAGTGGATGTGCAGCGTGAGTGAGCTTGACCACTTCATTTGGGACATAGTCTACCGTCGTATTTACATATAGGGAGGGGGCATACCTCTCCGTCTTAAATCCCTGCATACACTTCTCGATACCGCGTGACGCCATCATTGTTGGTGTTATTGCTGCTGTTTTTATTTTTGTTGTTGTCATCGTTTTCGTCATCGTTGTTTTGACTTGCGAGACTTAGCAAGGAAAACACTCTCGTAAACACGACGATAAGCTGGTGTGTATGTGTTGCAGATCATTTACCCACCGTTGATGAGAGTGATTGAAAGCTGCTTACATCACCTCACCACTCGCTACACTATGAAGGCTGATGAATGTCTGTGTGTTTCTGTAGTAGTGAACGTATGTGTGTTTCTGTAGTAGTGGTATATCATTTGTTTGGGCATTTAGTAATATTCGCAGGTAATAAATACGATTATGATTGTGATTAGTATTAGTATTATTACTCTCATCATCACTGTCTCATAATCGTCATTATCACGTATTGTTAGCGATAGCAACGCGTTAACTCCGTTCGGGTTTTCAAGTCGAAAGCGTGGGACGCGATCTTTTCGCATATGAGTCAGACATTGGTTTCGCTGGTCCACGTAAGGAGTGACCGTCTCGATAAGTGAATGGCGGCAATGAGTCAACGTTACAACGTCGACTGTATCGATTAGACCTTGGTAGTAGAGCCTTGCGTTCGTGTCCCTATTATCGGGCCCTTATTTCTTGCCCTCCTCTCGTTGGGTGAGATCAGAAATCGAGAGCGATTATATCACACCTTACATACGTATTGCGATACACCAATTTGAGTGTTTGTCGTACCATACTGTCGACCATCAATGCTGATCTCAACCTAGTAGTGGACAGCTCAGCTAGCGAAGGTCGGCAATAAATGTTCGGCGAAGGACGCCTTGCAATACGCCTCTGATAGAGCGAGATTCGTTTAAGGGCTCACAGCAGGGCGCCTTGTGCTTGTGATCTTAGTAAGGACGTGCGCGCGCGGTAAGCTTTATTTTTGAAAGTCACTTGGCATTTGTCATTATTAAGGTCCGGAACAGAAAGAGAGGAAGCAAGTGAAAAAATTCTATTCACCCCATTACTGAAGTTATTATCCTCATTTGCCGGTAACGTACTTATTTAGGTGCGTCTGGAATTGTGCGAGTTTTGAATGGTCTGAAAGGTGACCCCAAAACGGCCATCGGAGAGTAGTGCACTAAAGTAGGGGTCGTGTTTGTTTAATAATCGGACGGTGCTGCGGTTTTCCTAGTTGAACGTTAATGTCAACGTTGGTAGTTGATCATTTTACGGATACGCAGTGTGGTACGCTCTTTTAGCGATCGCTTGCTAATAATCAATCAGCTTGCTGATCCCTCTTTTGAAGAAATGTTTGCCCCTAAAGTTCAGAATTGTCGCGTCCTATTGTACACATCCTTTGGAGATGCAACATCCGGAGATATAATCAAGTGGGCAGTGATTTCTGAGATCAGGTATTTAAATTGTTTGAATGTGTCTTTCGACTTGTGACTGAAACTGCTCAGACTTAACTCCTAGGCAGCTCTGCTCGGAAACATTCTGAACACACTTGCGCTTAGTGCTGGCTGCTCAGAGACTACTACGCCATTACTTCATCTCTATGTTTCGTCAGTCCATTGCCGGGGCTAGAATCTTAGATCATCATCTGATAGTCAGCTATGCATGAGTTTGTGTCACTTGTTCTTGAATACTTCAATTGCATTTTGTGTAGTAAAGTACAGTATTAGCCGTTTTGTTCGTTCCCAGAAGGTCGATGATAGAATCTCTGATACTTTGTCAACACCACAGAATAACCTTTTTTGAGCGTACGCTCAATGAGCGTGCTTAATTGAGAAAGCTGTTGTGAAAGCCGACTTTTTTCATAGTTTATCACAAATACAATTTTAAGGGGTGGTGGTGAAATGAGTGAATGCATGAAACAGCAAAGGGTACTGTTTATTGGCGTTACCTAGTGTTCGAGAAGCTCATATACAGGGCTTGTTAGTGATTCTATGCTTACGGAACTTTTTGACAACTATATTAGCTGTTACTTCGTCTATCTGCTTCAGATGCAGTCCATTACCGGGGTGCTTGACAACAGTTGTACACCCATTCCAGATTGTTTTTCGAATTCCCGGACGAGGAAATTATCGGGTTGTGCCTTATCTTCAGGAATCGAACATAGTTTTCTTTTTAGAAAAATGCTTCGGATGCTTGGTTCATTGTTTATGCTAAAGTCTCGCTTACAGAATATTTCGAACCATTTTCGACAGATGTGTTCGACTTGTTTTAATTTGGCGGCAATTTAAGTGCCATTCATTTCGGCGCTTCATCTCTGGAACCCGCGAACGCTGAGCGAAACGCTTTTTCACGGATCAAACCAGCGCTGGGCGCGAAACAGATTCTGTTCGCGGTTGGCTCTATTCCTATTCGTAAACGGACTCGCCTCCGATTCTGAATTTGCCTGGGGATCATTCACGCATGCTAAACAGTGTGTAATAGAACAGGAAATATTGAAATAGCAGTAGTATAGTAAGTAAACTTAACGTCAGTGTTGCAGGTCGTGACGTACACGCTTTGCGGCGAATTTAGCCGACCGTTTAACAATGAGACTAAATTGCTTTTTCATTTCTTGTTCTGAACATGCTGCCTGACGTTTACTGGCCCGTAAAGAAGACACCTCTACCTGTGCATCTGGGTGTGCGTGGATCTGTGGCTATTGTCTGCACATTGAGAAAAAGAAGGCTTCACACTCGGCTGTAAGCGATGGAGGACATTTTTCACTGGTGTCGCGAGGGGAACGCGTTCCAGGTTCGCACGTGGCTCGAGGACACCGAGCATGATATGAACCAGGGGTAAGTTGACGCTTTTGATGGCCTAAGGCAGCGGAGTAGAGAAAATATGGAGCTCGCTTGCCGCGCTAGTTATTTCCGGAGAATATTTTGACACGTTTTCTACTCGAAATGGTCGGGCTCCAATGCAGATCTAAGAGCCCAGATTTGTTACCGTTTTTGCTCAAGCACGGCATCCAAAATATGAGGGGCAAGATTGGCTTTGTTCTTTCAAATCACCTGGTGTAGTGTTTGGGCAAACCATTTTAAATAAGGCACGGGTACAAACACGCACTTTCGTTACCTGCTATAGTTGTTAAAATTGCTTTATTTAGGACCCCGAATGGTAGCAGGCTCTGTAGAACTGCAGACATGTTCTATAGTGTACCCCATCTACAATGGATGCGCATCCATTTTGGATGGAGCATACTATAGAGTCCGTTTTCACACAGTGAGCGTCCGCATCTGCTTTAGACATTGGCCTTCTCGCTGTTTACTAATACTGTGTACTGCACTACATTTTATTGAAAACCCAATACCTATATAGTATATTTTTCACTGGCGGCACGTTTTTTTAAGGAGGAAATGCACATTAGTGATGGTCTACTACGATTATTCAGATATAATGTGGAACTCGATATCGGCGATGTCGCTGCTGCTCGTTACATCTACTACAGATCTCCCCCACACCTGCGATTCTGGTCTGGAACTATTTTTTATACGCAAGCTATATGATGGCTGAAGAAAACAGAAGCGCCGCCGTATATTTTTGTTTATTTTTGATAAACTTGGTACTGCTCTATCAAGTATACGTATATTGACATCGTATATTGACACGTAGTCGGAATCATGGTATGTCTGTCGTTGCGTTTTATCACAATTAAATGCGTGAGATCATGTATGCTGCTTGCCCACCTTATCTGTTAAGTTTCTATGATTCACTGGTTAAAACATAATAAACTAGATAGAGAACAAGGTCATGGACTTTGTAACTATGTGACGCAATACTTAGGCTTATTATGCAATACTTACGCTAGCTGTGCATCTAGAGCTGCGGCCATCCTTCAGATAGCAGGGAGCCGATAAACCTGTAGTCGCTGAAGAGGCTGTTAGAGCATTATTTAGTTCTCATAGCACGGCGGGGGATTCCAGATGCTTCAAGCTCAAGACGCCGCCACCCGCTTCTACCTTAGCACTGGTTGCCGGCATATATCGGCCGTTTCAGGAGAGACTGCAGGAGAAACGCCCTTGCAATAAAAGGCTACGCGCCCTCCTTCGTAGGTACATCTCCAGAGGCAAGAAACGATTCTCTGGGGTTTTTTCGGAGAGCTGGTGGGGGATCCCTGAGGCCTCTCATACAAAAGACGAATAAAAAAAAGGAGCTGCTTTTCCGAATTAGGGGTTGCCCGCACTGAAGAAGCGGGTAGATCTCACGACTAAACTCCCTTCTTAGGGGCTTTAAGGCAAAAGAGAAACTGCTAGAGTTTACCAGCCTTGAAGTCTATAGATTGGCGAATCGCTATAAGTTACGAGAGGTTCCGGGCTCGGATGGGGTTTGCCTGCGCGGCTAACTCCTGATGGCGATTGCCTTGAGGCAGCCGTGTTCCAATGCTAAAGGGTACCTACTCTTACTACTCGATTTGCCCTCTCGGCTTCCTAGCCAAAGGCTTTGAGTCCATCGCCTCCAAGACCTCACCAAGGAGAACGACCTTCTCCCTTCTGCCCAACACGGCTTCTGGAAAGGGCACTATGCTTTTGTACTAGTAGGTTTAATACACAGGTGCGATACATTACAGACGATTTTTTAATTGAAGGCCGAAATCATCTGCGAGACCCCACTAAGAGACCCCCGCAGATTCATATTAAACTACTTATATGATCAAACAATGCAGTCTGATGAAACGTTTTTGACAAGACGCTATACTCGGATATTTGCTGTGGGACACATCATACGACTCTTCGTCTACCTTTTTAATGACGAGCTGGTGAGGGGTACGAATTAGATATTAGCCGACGTGTTGGAAAGAATGCGGATAGCGAACATGGCCGCAGACACTGCATCGTTTTCAATATCTGTCTGAGCGATCAAGAGACGATGGCTATCCTAAACTTGCATTTGGTGACAGATATAGCTCTGAAGGCCTCTAAAAAGTTCTTTTGGAGGACTCAACAAGCGAGAAACTCAAGGAACATCAGCGCTCCATAACCCTATGGGAGAAGATGTGCGACGGCCTGGGGGAGCGTTTTCGAGGCGCCGATTTCGCACTAAAGTACCAAGTTTGAACTTGCGCATTAAAATCCAACGTCAGAAAGTGAATGGACCGAACGAAGAGAGGGGAGAACCCACTATGTATTGACAGGTTATAGCGGGAAGGCTTCCAGCATCACGTGTATCCACTGCGACAGGAGGGGAAATAATATTGTGTCTCGTAATGTGTGTGTCGAATGAAGATCCCCCGGGTAAGAAGCCCCGCCTCTCCTACGGCTGTCTGAAGTATGCGTGAGCGGTTCCAGTCCCAGTGGAGAATGGCACGGGGGGACAACTTGTGTTTAATGGTTTTGGCCCCACAGGTCTACGGGTCCGTCTTTGCAGACCAATTTTCCGCAGCGATGCTTTCGCGTGTGTATACAATATTTTCAGCACGTTACAGAAACATTCCTAGTAATATGTGGAACGCAGGCAGTATTATCCAGGAAAACTATGAAACAAGTGCTACTTCCTTCTAAAAAAAGACTGAACACTCACTGAAAAATCATCTATGATCCCGTAAGGCATGGTTTTACTATTCGTCGCTAATATATATATATATATATATATATTCAATGGTTGAAAATAATTATGTATTTATTTTCGTCTTATTATGTTTGGAATTAAACATTGCTGGCACTCATAGTCGAGGTGAAGTTCACGCGGAGTAAACGTCACATGCATAGCTTGTTTGCTAGATGAGTAAAAATTGTAGATAATATTTGAGTGGAGTCTCGTTTGTTCCTGCTTATAGACAATCTACAGCGCATGCCACTGTTTTCGAAGTTCTTTTTTTCTCAAAGAAATCTTGTAGTCACGGCCAAGTCTGCCACCCTCCTTTTATCTGTCATTCCCATGCTTCTCGGTTTTTTGTGTATACTGTAGAAGAATGGTCACTTCAATCTGTGATGTATAATACTAATAGAATGGGCTGATTGATGATTAATCAATTCATTAATTTTTTAATTCAAATTTAATTTTTTTTAAAACAATTAAATTAAAACGAGGTGAATATGAATCGAAGTTTGAAGTAACGAATTTAAACATGCCACTGGTTTTGTATTGCGGGCCTCGGAAGTTTATGTGGTGACGCATTGTTGCTCGGGATTTCAATGGTATTTACAACTGGCAGCTGAGAGAAGCAGTTATGTTTAGAAATCGTATCGATTCTTACTGTGTCTGCACTGTGTCTGTATTTGTTTTGGTATATACTTGTGTGGTCCATCTTGTCATTATCGATGTTTATCAAAGCCCAGCCATCTAATTTGTTAGTGATATCTATAAGATTTGACAACAAATACATGGCTTGGGGTGGTTTTTTGTGCTTATCGAAATAGGTAAACACATCATGATAATTTGTCTTCGCCTTTCTGACTATGTCTATATTTCGTGCCAAGTAGGTGTTATCCCGACGGTGGTGACGAGTTTAGGTGGACAAAGGTGAAAGGTCAAAGGACAAGGCCGTTTTGATTCCACCGATAGGAGATAGGGACATTCCTCAGACGGGCGAGAAAGTGGAGTTCGGGCAAATGTTGCTCTTCTTGCCGTCTGTGCAATAATTATTAGAGCACTATGATTTCGGTACCTGTGATGATGGCAGATGTAACTTACCAGTTATGTCTTGCTCTTGTGTGCAACGATGTAAGGAGGGAGGGCGTGCTAAAAGCGCAATGTTTGCATTTATTTTCGCTTATTCTTTTATGATTCAAATGTTTGTGGGGTACCTTTAATAATGATTTTGCTTTGTGTTCGCTTTTGGTTCGGGACCGAAATTTTCAGTCTCCGCTTAGTATATGAAGCAGACATACATACTTTACGAAATATGTATAACAAATGGATTTACGATACTCCTATTTATTGTTTTGTTTTTTATTTGTAGGCTATAGAAACTATTCAGTATACTGTTTGTTAGCTCACCACGTTGGCATGCAATCTGACTGAGATCAGCCGCGTACTAGCCGAACGTAACGGCCTACTTCTAATGTGGTAGTAGTGCACACCGACTAATACAGAGGGGCCGCTCTCAAGATGAAGAATTCTATCTGGTTGACACTTTCTTTGGTTCCTCGGATATTTTTGATTTTTGACATTTTTTAATATGGGCAGGGAAATTTCTGTAAGATCGTCGCTCTTGTGACGGTGGTGGTGTAGTCTCAGTAGCCCTTCGAAAAGCGTTCAGTTCAGATTTATGGACGGATGTTTTTCCTCTTCGCTTTAGCATTTATTTTGCATGCGCCACGTTTCCTGTGAAACCTTGTCCCCACAGAGTTTGTGTTGACTTGGCCTTACCTTTTTTTATTCCATTTGTGAGTTTATCCCGAACTAAGCTCAGTGCAGATAATAGCCGATTGGTTTATCTGCTGCAAGATTGTTATTGTAGTATGTGCTTATGTGCTTATATGTTAGTTTGGATGTTATAGATGTCCGTGTCCGATTAATATCAAGGTATGTAGCTTTCTTATAGTATATGCGTAGATATTATTTTTTAAGCAATATTTTAACCTTTTTCCTGTTCATATATATATATATATATATATATATATATAAATAAATAAATGTTGTGTTGAGGAGATCCTTGAGTTTAGCTTTTAATGTAGCTTATTCCTCGCTCGGTAGATGGTTGACCGACCGATTTTCCGTTACTGGGTGCTGCTTCTAGCTATTTTGTTGTTTGCTGCCGCTTAGAGGCAAAGTGCGGATATGCACGGCTCGCGTTCGCTACGGCAAGCTGTTAAGGTCTGGGCTATGAAGGGGTGTTGTTTAGGTGGTAAGAAGTTGTTAGTCAATAGTTTTGGGACACTGACGAGGATGGTTGCGTTGACAACTACTCCAACGGTGATCGAAGTCTCAAATGAAACCGCTATCGTGCTGATGCTGTTTCAGGCGAGCTCTATGACTACTTCGGGGAACTACTACACTCATTAACAAGAGCAGCAACAACAACAACAACAACAACAACAAGTGACAACAACAGCACCAGCACTACCGGGAGACCAACAGTACCCATATTTAATGTGCAAGCATTAGCAACATACTGC
Source organism: Dermanyssus gallinae (assembly GCA_003439945.1). Lineage (NCBI taxonomy): Eukaryota > Metazoa > Arthropoda > Arachnida > Mesostigmata > Dermanyssidae > Dermanyssus > Dermanyssus gallinae. Next base: position 197,551 of record QVRM01002492.1, on the reverse strand, counting down.
GTCGCCTCGTCGCCTTCTTCGGCCGTTAGCGCGATCTACTACGAGAGTGCAATGGCAGTCGAAACAACAAAGCTAAACAACAACAATAGCAGCAGCAACAACAACAACAATAGCAGCAGCAACAACAACAACAAGTCGACGCCAAGCGGGTGATAAGAAAAGGCATACACGGACAAATACGAGCATACGAGGAAGTGGCACAACTAGCGAACTAGTGACAGAAAAGCGAAACGAAAGAGGTCGCCTGAACATGAGAACCGTTCCAGCAGCGACCAATTTATCGACGATCTTCGACGAATGGCCAGCAGTGCCGGTGTTGACATTCGTCAGCATTTCGGCTACGATGATTCGCTGACAGACCGAATAGGTCGAGCGTTTGCCGCACACACAATGACGTTTAAATTTCGAAAGTCGCGTGCCTTGGTCTGATTACGTAACGTTCTTATTTTTGTGTTATTTTCTGTGTTTTTCCCTCTGTCCCTATGCATTTGTTTCTTATTGTTTTGTTTTGTGTGTGCTGACAGCAATAATTTCCATATACGACGAGCACTCGCGGCAAATTAACCCGTAGTTAACCACTCGCGTTCATTAATGTGCAAATAATTGTTGTGGCTACTGAGGCGTCGATTGGTTCACGCGTACTACCACAGTTCCGCGCATTGATCACTGTTATCCGTACTCGGCGTATTTGCTTTCCTTTACGGCAGGCAGCGTTTAGTTGGGAATATTGTATATTTTTTGCGCTGCGCTGATTTTCGGCCGAAACCCTTGTCCTTCATGTAAGTTCGTCCAGCTAGTTACGTTAACCGGGCTTTTGAGCTGTTCATTAAACTTGTAATATTGGTTGTCCCGAACAGGCGGTGGCGATTTGTGTCTGTTGAGGTGTTGCCACATCGGATCGTGGCAGCTTTTTACTTAGTTCTTAAGTTTTTGCCTAAGTTTTTGGCGTTATTGTTGACGTTCAGCTTCCAATTTCTGTCGTCAGCGTTGTTGCTCTCTTACGTATAATTTTTGTTATTATTACGATTAACGTAACTATCGTTGTTGCCACAACGACGTTTCGTTATCGTCGGTTTCTTGGGGTTTTCGAGTTTGCATTGTACTCCGGTCGCTTCCTTCTTTTTGCAGAAGTTGCACACAGCGAAGTAGTCTACTGATATTTGTGTGTTAGTAAGCAAGCACCGTAGCACTGAAAGCAAACGTTGACATAAGAGAAAGTCTGTCGGCGGTCAACGAAACTACAGCCTACAGGGCGTTGCGTTCGCTGGCAGAGCGCGTTATTCAGTTGTAATCATTATTGGCGTCATCATCTTTATCAGCTCACTTTCTCTATCAAATTGATCTCCACGGTTTTGCACGATTTCTCTCACGGTCTCTCTCTCACACACATACACACGTTTCCCTGTGTCTCCCGCTATTTCGTTGTTCCATTCATCACCATAGCATTGGAACGACAGCCAGCAAAAGGGCTAGACGAAAGGCCGGGCGGACAGGCGAACGGGGAAGAATGTCGTCAAGGAGAAAGAATCAAACTGAGCCAAGATGAGATGAGTTGATAGCGGTGTCGACACTACTACTATTGCTGCTGCTGCTGCTACCGCCGTTGATGTTGATGATACGGTTGATGTTACTCTACTGAGTGACCGATAACACCGTCTAGAGCTGGTTGCCTCTCAAGTGACCGTGGTAGCGGGAGAACAAAGCGAGCGGGAGTTCAACAAGGAGAATAAACACCAAATGAAAAAGACGGCGATAAACGAGCGATAACGATAAATAAAACGATAGAGATAGAGACAGCAGCAACAGCGACAACCACAGCAGCAACAACCACAACAACGACGACGAAGTAGAAAAAGGGGAACGGGTAGAAGAAGAAGAGTAACATGAAAGAAGAAGCAAGCGAAACAAGTCAAGAACTACAAACAAACAGGGTCTAGCGGCGGCGGCGGTCAAACCGCCAGGCAAAGCCTCTCGTCTTGCGTCCACGTTCGGCGCTTGTTTGCGGTGCCACGACCAGGGCAAAGCCCCCGTCGTGACACTATCACCAGCAGCACCAGCGGTTGCGGCTGCCGCGGCCTGCGTGACACCACTACCACTACCACCACCACCATCACCACTACCAGGACCACCACCAGCAACTGTAGGCGTGACCGCAGGGTGAGGGCACAGTGGGGCAGCGGCAGCAGCCATCAAGGCGCGCCTACGCGGAGAGACAGATACACACAGTCGCCTACATACGTACAGATACACACAGTTGCACACGCCCTCTCTATCTCTCTCCCCCTCTCTCTCTCTGTCTCTCTGTGTCTCTCAAACTCTACTCAGAGCCACACACAAACACACGGATGTATATATATAGAGAGAGACAGCAACCAACCAACCAACCAACCAGTAGTCAACTAGCTCAACAACAACTGCTACGAGGTGGCGACGACAATAACGACAACATCTACTACTTTAATTGGGAACCTCTACCTCAATACCTACAATACGAACGAAGGAACAACAGGCAGGCGAAGTCACAACGAGCAATGATCGTCATCCTTCCGCCGATCATTACTCCCTAGATCTAGTAGCGATCTGTCTATCTGTGCCCCTGTTTGTCCCTCTGTGTGTCTGTCGGTGGTGAGTCTATCTGTCCCCCGTCTATTTGTCTGTCGGCTGTCTGCAAATCTAGATATCCCGTGCCACAGCCGTGATATCTACGTTGTCCTCATCGGCATTGTCTCAATCGTTGGCTGGCTTGCTGGCTGTCTGGTGCGTTCATCATTGACGTTGCGGCGAGCTGGGTGCTGTGTGTGCGCGTGCGAGCTCTCGAGGACCATCGTGACCGTCTATTGGGACGCACCCATCAAGCGCGCTTGGCAACAGCAGAGAGTGCAGCTAGAATCGGAACACGTTGTGCTGGTGGTGGTGGTGTATCATCCCTCGCTGTGTACTTACTACTGCTGCTGCTGCTGGTATTACTGTATGTGTGTGGCAATATTATAATACATCGCGTATTGCCTTTACGCTACAGCCGGCTGTGGTTGGTTGTCTGGTAGTCCGTCCGTCCCCCAGCTGCACGTCATCGTTGTCGTCGTCGTCGTGGTCGTCGGTGGTAACGGTCGTTTAATCGAAATACTACGACTAACCAACCACAACAGAGTACAGCTGCTCCTTCGACTGCTGCATCACTACGGTTGTTGCTGTTGTTGCTGTGGTTGTAGTTTCGTGCTGCTGCTGATGTTGCTACTGTTGTGGCTGTAGACTGTGTGAGGCAGGAGGATTTATCGTAGATTGCGGTTGTACAGCAGCTGTTGTTGTTGCTGCAGATTGCTGTGCTCGATTCTGACTCTTGGTATCTCTGTCTCAGTCGGTCGGTCGGTCCGTCCGAGTGGCGTGTCCATCGTGTGTGCAGCGAACGCAAGCAGGTACGACGGATTTAACCGGCAAGAAAGGGTCGAACGAGAGACGAAACCAACAAGACCAACAATTCGCCTAGTGCATGGTGCCAGCAGATGCCTGCCAGCATCGCTAGCAGCATCATTACGGCGTTGTTGCCAACAATCGCTAGCCGTCCAGTTTCTTTTCTTTCTGCTGCTCGGCAACAGACGTCCTCTGTGAGCGTGTGAGAATAGTGTTCGATTGGTCGAGCGTGTATGGTTATGTGTACGTGAGGCTGTGAGCGACTGAGTGAGTCGTGCGCGGCGCCAAACATCAGTCCTTTTGGCTCACAGACGGCGACCACACACACACACAGAGATCACTTGGGCCAGAGGCTTACCGAAGCACAACAACAACAACAACAACAAATACAAGACCCGTAGCAACAGCAGCAGCAACAACAACAACAGCAGCAAGATGGTGTCGAAACATCTGCAGGACGATGAACTTCCTGGTAAGGATGTCGCCAAGGAGTTTTACGCCCGCTACGAACCGAAAGAGATTCTCGGCCGGGGCGTGAGCTCGACGGTGCGACGCTGCGTCGAAAAAGACACCGGCCGAGAGTTTGCGGCGAAAATTATCGACGTGTCGAGTCCGGACGCCGCCAACGAGACGTCGTTCCTCGAGGCGACGCGTCGCGAGATCGAGATCCTGCGACGCACCGCCGGCCATCCGCACATCATCGAGCTGCACGACGTGTTCGAATCGACGACGTTCATCTTCCTCGTGCTGGAGCTCTGTCCGCACGGCGAGCTGTTCGACTACCTCACCTCTTGTGTGACCTTGTCCGAGAAGAAGACGCGCCACATCATGCGACAGCTGCTCGACGCCGTCGCGTTCATTCACGATCATGACGTTGTGCATCGTGACATCAAGCCCGAGAACATTCTGCTCGACGACGAGTTCAACGTCAAGATCACGGACTTCGGCTTCGCCACCGATATCCCCAAGGGGACGACGCGTCTGCGCGAGCTGTGTGGCACGCCCGGCTACCTGGCACCTGAACTGCTGAAAGCGTCTATGTACGAGGGCGAGCCGGGCTACAGCCACGAGGTGGACGTGTGGGCTTCGGGCGTGGTGATGTACACGCTGCTCGTCGGATTTCCGCCGTTCTGGCACCGCAAGCAGATGATTATGCTGCGCGCCATCATGGAGGGCCGGTACGAGTTCAAGTCGCCCGAGTGGGACGACATCACGGACACGGCCAAGGATCTCATCCGGTCGATGCTCACGGTCGATCCGGCCAAACGCATCACCGCCCGCCAGGCGCTGTCGCATCCGTTCTTCGGCGGCGTCGCGGGCGACGAGAACGTGCGCGTGTTCCAGGCGCGGCGTACGTTCCATCTGGCCTGCATCACGGTGCGCGCCATGATTCGAATTCGGCGGCTGAGGTTCACGCCCGAGATGATCACGGCCGAGGCCGTCACCCGGGAGCCGTACCGCATTCGTACGCTGCGCAAGGCGGTCGACGCCTGCGCGTTCCGCGTCTACAACCACTGGGTGAAGCGTGGCGAGGTGCAAAACCGAGCGGCGCTCTTCGAGAACCGGCCAAAATGCGATCTCGTGCTAACCGCGCAGAGCAGCCAGAACGGCACCACCACCAACAAGGAGAATGGCTCGTCGACTCAAGAAGCCCAAGAGGGCATCAAAGACGAGACGTCTGGCTGAGCACTACACCGTCGCACTGAAACTGGCGCTAATCGGTGGTCAGGCAAAGTCTGTTCGAATGATCTCATAGGTACGATATCTGTTACCTGGCCGTAGTTTAGTGTTTTGTACATCTCCGAAGACCGAAGATCCAAACATCAGTCAGCAACGCTTTAGCTGGCAACTTCAAGATCAAGTCAATAGGCAACGATGGTTGCCTAACACCGCAAACTTTCGCACAGCAATGATAGGCAATGCGACAACAACAACAACAACAACAACGTACATCGTATAACGAGGTCACCAGAGGAAGAGGTCACTAGAAGGATACGAACGGCAAATTGGCAAGATGTGCAAAGTAACAACGCCGAAGCACGCACGATAAAACACGGCAGTACTTTAGGAAATGAGTGAACGTAGTCGAAGCGAATGCGAAGTGCTGACGAAGCTAATCATCTCTCACACTGTGGTATTAATCACGGTGACGAGGTGGCGAGACCGGATGCACACCTATACATCCCTATTCTCTGACAGCGGGAAACTTGACTGTTATCAAATATCAAATAAGGGGGCCGAGGTTGGCAAGCCGAACGCATTTTACTGTTCAACTTGGAGCCTCTTCAGCGACTGACCGCCAACCATGCCTTTGTTCCACAAAACAAAAAGGCTTTATAACGTATTGATCCACGCATTTCAGCAAGGGGCTTACTAAGTTGGCCACTTTAATTAATCGAACGGTTTTATGGTGTTGCCATAGTTTTCCCATAGTAGTAAACTAGCCACCAGCCTAGTTTACTTTTTCATGAATCACTGGTGGTAACAGCAGCGGCAGCGACTGGACATTCGCTTGCCTTTCTGTGATTTGGCAACGTTTGCTTAAAACAGGGCGAGACAAGAACCAGAAGTGCAACAGCAACATGTCTTTCGCCGAGTGCCCTGTTGGTAGATCTGATAGAGGTTTGTCAGTTAATCTCTGTAGGGAATGGTTAAACTATGATGAACATCCTACGCGTAACGAGTATGCCATCTGCACGATGGCGTACCTCGCGCCTTGAAGAACTGTTCTTCTTCGTGAGTCAACGAACCACCGTATGCATATGATTCTCCCCTCGGAGACGATTTATGTGATTTGCCATCGAATGTATGACATGTGTTGTTGCAGCAGTGTTTCAATGTTTTTGTAGTGAACGATGTGGAAATATTATAGGACGTTACAATATATATATATATATATAGTCCACATTTAAAGAAGGCAACTTGGTGTTACGGAGACGACACACTGTAAAGTTAAGACGTTTTGCAATGTATTATTCTTATTCTCTATTTATTCTGAATTTCGGTCGTATTTATAGTCTGTGGGCATGCTGTACTATGAGACGTACAAGCATACGTCTCACAGCACACCCCGTGCATGGCTACTGAGCTTTAAGTTGTACGATATGTACAGATGTGTGTCATGGTGGACCTGAGTGGAGCTAGCCATAAAGAATCGTGAGAGGAGCTAATGTCGTCAGGAGAATCGTCCGTTGAACGGGCTAGACGTGGATAAGATCGGACAGGCATTCAAATGTTGGACGGCTGCAGAAGCATTTGCCTGGGTGTCGTTCCCATAAAGGGAGCAGGTTCGCTTGTTCACTGTACAGTATTCTATGTTCATTAACAAATAAACGTATGTTCCACTTAATGAATTCATATACGCTGCTGTCTTGTTTTGTGTTTCACTGTCCTCACCTACGTAGAGACAAGTTCTATTTCAGTCTTGTACTACAATTATAACAACAAACACTTGCAATTTTTAGGCGCACACAGATTAGGACGTAGCCCGCAACAGAGGTTAGCTATCAATTCTGTCGATAGGCAACAAGTGCAGATCAAGACGCCTCACGAAATTGTAGTGTGATACGTCAACTCACAATTCATGGGTAGTTACCAGTTGACACGCGTATCTTATTCGGGCGGTGTAAAGGATAAGGCTATGTGCCGTTTGCGTCTGGTTTGCTTAATCTTCTTCTTCCTTTTCTTCATAGTGTTGGCTGTGGGTTGAACTGGCGCTTAATTAAAAAAAAAAACGCGTACGCACTACGCTTAGGCTAGAGGTCGTGGACTACTTCTTGTTCATCTGCTTCGTCTAAGCGTACATTTGCACTGCCGTTTCTGGTACTGCTACAGGTGTCGCTACACCTGCTTCTGTGAAACGACTGCGATTAGCTAGTAACCTTCGTCTGTTCACTTGTTTTCTCTCTATGTGGACGTGCGGCATTGAGCCAGTCTGGGATGTCTTGCGGCGCTTTAGAAAAACATATATTTATTATTTATTTCTATGTATAAATATATTTATATAGCGCCCTTGGCGTAGTAGTGATATCGCGTAAAATTCCCATTCTTGTGTCTCGGGTTGGTATTTCTTTGATCCATCATTGGAAATAGATGAAGAGGCAGCGGCCATGCTGCCAAAATAACTGTTGGGGAAATCCTATACATCTGAAAATGGCTGGCCTCCGGTGTATTGGATATATGCTCCACGACGATTTCAAGCCCGTAGGGGATGGAGGATAGCCTAGAAATAAAAACAACCACCTTCAAATGTTTTTAATTCCTGGGCGCTCCGCGAAACTACGACATGGAGAGTAGGAATTGAAGAGTACCTGTTCTTGTAGAGTGATTTCGCGTGACGCGATATATATATATATATATATATATGCTTTACCGGTTGCTTGAAGACATTATGGCACGGAGTTTTTCTTCCGAAAGACGATAGTTAGTCTAGTACATGAGAGAGGAAATAACTCCGACTCCAATAATAAGCGATTGGGTTTGCTCTCCGTGATGTCTTGTCAACTGTTAGAAAGTATAATTTTTCACGGTGATATGCAACGCTGATATGCAATAGTTAATCAGTAAAGAACAATTATCTTATTGTCCGGTTAAGAGAACATTGCGGTAAAAAAATAATAAAATCATGGGTGTAATGACGTTTGTAAATTGGAAGTACACGAGACGTGAAAGACATTGTCTCAAATACAGCGATCAAACTGGAACACTACTTACTTCCTCTCTATGTAGGTATATATATATATATATATATATATATGCGCTAGCACTACCGTTGGGGAGAAAAGTTTTATCACAAATAAAATTGGCTGTTTTTTTTTCAGCGATGACCATGGTTTCACAGCTCTACACTGGGCTGCTAAGGAAGGTCATATTGGTATTGTGGACCTTCTAATCAATCGAGGCTGTCGCGTAAACGCGTTCAACCTTGGCGACGATACCGCACTTCATCTTGCTGCAGCACATGGACATCGTGAGGTCGTGCTCATGGTATGATTTTTTATTCCATTTATCTATATATAATTTTTTTTGGTTCCTTGATGTTGGTGCCATCATACTAACAAACAACGCTATCAATTGCCGATAAATCAGTGTTTAACGGAAGATAAAAGTGTTCATACGAACCTAATGTTAATCACGTCTGGGCTCGAATTCACGGCTGCACTATAGCAGTTGCACTATGCTACCATTATATGTACACGTCCCTTTCAGGGCTACATTCATAAATTATTTTCTACTCTACATAACTATAGTCGACTTTGTTTTGACAGCTTCTAACAAACAAGGCGGAGGTGAACGTGATGAACGAACACGGAAATACACCGCTACACTATGCATGCTTCTGGGGATACAGTCAGATCGCTGAAGATCTGATTAATTCGGGAGCACACGCTGCTATTGCGAATAAGTACGGAGAGACGCCATTAGAGAAGTGCAAGGGCCTCGTTGGCGAAAAACTGCGTGGTAAGTACAGCCAAGAATCAACAGCTAAATTGAATATATATATATATATATATATATATATATATATATATATATATATATATATATATATATAATCATTCTAAGGTAATACGCTTTCTCGTGGCGAATATATCTGGCACAATAAAAACATGGCACACGGGCATTAGCCTTACGGAACAACAAAACTTTATTTTTATATATATATATATATATATATATATATATATATATATATATATAATCATTCTAAGATAATACGCTTTCTCGTGGCGAATAGATCTGGCAAAAGAAAAAGGTCAGGACTTGTCTCCAATACCGTACAAGGACTTTTCGTGGTCGGGCACCAAGACCCGGGCTAGGGATGCGACGCTTTCAAGGCATCGCCACATTCAGCTGGAACAGTTGAAGTTCAGCGAGCAGATCGGGACCAGCCACACCGGAGACACCTGGAAGGGGACGTTCCAAGGAAACGATGTCATCTGCAAGATACTGAAGGTTGGCGACGTCACTCCGAGGATACAGCGGGACTTCAATGACCAGTATCCGAAGCTGAGGATCTTCTCACATCCGAACGTTCTTCCGGTACGCGTTTGCTATCACTACGCCCTACTCTGGTGCACTAAAGTGCTGTTGTTCTTACCGATTATATACGTTGGAATTGAGTCGCTGCTAACTGTGGAATTGTTCATTTTTTTTTCGATGGCCACCTGCTTGCGCAGGTGATCGGCTGCGTCTCCCAGCCGCCGCATCTGATCGTTGTTCAGCAATATCTGCAGATTGGGTCACTCTACGAGGTGTTGCATGGTAAAAAACGCAACAGCATCGTTATCGATTCGCAGCAGGCGCTGCGCTTCGCGCTGGACATAGCCCGGGGAATGGCCTTCCTCCACTCGCTCGACCCAATGCTTCCGGCCTATAATCTGTGCCCCAAACACGTCATGGTGAGTTGTGGTTTTCGAACAACGTATACGCCAATTTGAACTATTAATACAAACTGTCTTAATATTGTCATATATTTCTCAAGTCGAGTGTATGTTACTCAAGTGAAAGAAGAAAAATTGAACGGAGTGTTGCTGGCTTTTGGCAATACAATAGACCGTGAGCTGAGCAAGTTGTTCCACAGTGCCGACAGGCGCACTGCTCGTCTGCCTCGTGGAAACTAACTTTTGTGCACACTGCGTGATGTGAAACGTGCTTTGCATGACACATAATTAGGTGGCGAGTTGTGTGTTGGGCATCCTTCCATCGGTTGCTCATTACTGCTTGCGGCCACAGGACACATTTTAGCTTCCCACTTCATTATATGCTCATGGAACTTGCGGATCAACCACAGATTAAAGTGGCGCTGGAGGTTCTCTCTGGAGAGTGAGGTGTTCGCAGCTAGATACATAATTGGTTGCGGCTGCTTTGGTGAACACATAGCTTGTTTAACATACGTTGCCTTCAGGCGGTCCGGTTCGCTGAAGCTTGAGGCTCTAAACTATTAGTGGACACCAGCAATCCCGTATGTGTGGCAGTTCATATTTGTACATACACATATATGAACTGCCACATACACGGGATTGCGGGGTCGTGTTCAAAATCACTCCCTCGGCGAGCAGCCCAGGCCGTTTGCTCTTGATGGAGTTATGCAGTCTACGGAGTGCCAGTCACAGTACACGTCACAGTTGATGGTTTTTCCGCGCTCAAGTAATTTAATTAATATCGGGTCTCGGGCATCGAAAAAGGTGGTGAGCATCACCTTGCCTGCTGAGGGTATAACTTAGAATTTTTTAGGGAGAGTGCCGACATTTTCGCTTCCATTCCGGACAGTCCTCCTTAGCTTTGACTTGAAGTGATGGCACCAACTCTCGTCAACGGTGACAATCCGCTCCAAAAGAGCAAGATCTTCATAATACTGGAGAAGGTTTTACAATATGTCCCAATGTTGGCGCCTTTCATCACTGCCAATATTCGTATTGCGACTGGCCGAGCATTTGTCACCAGGTCGTTCCCCTTATCAAATTCGGTCGTGATTACCTGACCTAATTTCAGGTCATCATTTAAACACTCTCTTCGCGAATGCAGGCATTCCACTTTCTCACTTACAGCCAATATACGATGGCGATGAATAACGGACGGCTTATCACCTTTCGCAGTCGGAAATGTGAAAACATCTCGCGGCTCCTCAATTGTCGAATTTTGCAATGGGAACGTCACGATGCCTTCACAGTCACGCGTCATTTGACGGGACACAACTGCCTGCCTTTGCCCTTTGTCATGGGCAGGCGCATGCGTACAGCCAAGCCGGATACTCTATTCGCGTGCTTAGGTGTCTCACTGGACTCAAATGGACACTTTCGTTTGAACACTCCTTATACGCGCATGAACTGCCCGATACACAGCATTAAAATTGAAAAGCTGGTCTCAACAGAATAAAAGCTACCGGACACCCATTCTAAAATGTGTGTCTTGTGTAGTTGCGTGTTCTATTAATTAGTCCAAAAATTGAACATAATTAATTTGGAGATTCCGATTATGTGGACGGATCATATTTAATAACATACCATGTCGATCTAGGTTATATTATTTACCTGGCTTGTGGAATACCGGCCGCGAAAAAAGATCTACTTGAATTTACCCCGGCATGCAAGTGCAGGCTATGAGGCAGTCTCTACAGTAATTAAAGTTAGATCACCTCAATCGCGGCTCGTGTGCGGTCTGTTTGAGCTGGCTACATTAGATTGATAGATTGGCCGGTCGGTCAGACTAAATACTAATATATATATATATATATATATATATATATATATATATGCTTTAAACTGAACTTTGGCTAATACTTCAAAAACTAGGACAGTGTTATGACAATGAGCCATACTGTCGATGATGACCTTCATACAGATTGACGAGTTGATGACTGCTTACGTGAATATGGCGGACGCGCGATTCTCGTTCGAGCAACCCGAGAAATGTTATGAGCCGGCTGGTTTCGCACCGGAGGCCCTGCAGAAACGTCAGGCCGATATAAACTGGAAGGCGGCCGATATGTGGTCGTTTGCTATTCTGCTTTGGGAGCTGGCCACCCGTGAGATTCCATTCGCGAGCATCCCTCCAATGATAATGGGTACGTACTGTGGCGAGTGTATCTACAATTCTAACCTGTGTCACCTCGTCATACCTTAATTAGTACTCTAAATCACTGCCGATGTGATATGTAAAATGATGCGGTGAGTATTCTGTATATACACATGCTTTTGTGCTGCATACGTTGGCCGTTGGAAACTGAAAAGGCAGGCAAAACGCATCTTAAGAATAAATCAATTTTAATTTTGTTTGTGCTGTTTTTGAGCCTTTGTCGGTCTGCACGATTTCATTTCGTCTATTGTCGCCCTTCCCTCGATTGTTCTCGTGCGCGTTTAGATCGTGTCACTAACATCACACATGCTATGGCCGTTGTCGCTTGCAGGCATGCAGATCGCACTAGAGAACCTACGAGTGCCCATTCCACCGGGAATTTCGCCGCATATGGCGCGGCTCATCAAGATCTGTATGAATGAAGATCCCGGCAAAAGACCAACGTTTGAGCAGATCATTCCTATTCTCGAGAAGATGATTTCGAAATGAATTCAGTACTTGACTATATATAATAGCCCATGTGACTATGGCCCCTGCTGTTTTCGACGACGCTTGCCTGAAGACATGCGACCTTGCAACTCTCTTCATCGCTGAACTCCATTGATGATATACAAGGCCAACTGTATACGAAAAAAATGCGAAACTCTAAAACACTAAATTCAAAACCCGTCAGAGTACTTGGAGCGAGTTAACGGTTTATATATATATATATATATATATATACAAAGTAAATGCTCTTTGGTTATGCACTGTGTAGAAATTGTTACCACTATACTGTGAGGTTCGGAAGGCAGGAGAGTGCTCTTCGCAAGTGTTGTGAACTACAAAATGTGTCTTAGTTACAATTGAAAAAATACAACATATGGAATTTTGTTGTTTCCCCATAAGTAAGTGCTGGAGGAACTTTAACGTGGTGTGGCTGTTGTTCGTTATTGTACTAGCTATTAGAATTTTTATGATTTTCTATTAACTGTGGTGTTGGTGTTAGTACTGCCATTCATATCGATTATTCAGTACTTCTGGTGAAAATCAGATCAAAATGATGTAACCCTCTGCTAAACTTAAACCGTAATTTTAGGTGTGCTTGTGCGCGATATGGGAGTAATTAATATAGTACAAGAATGCTATGCTTAGAAGTAACGATGAGCTTGTGCTCTATGTGCCTTCCCTCTTCTGGGGGATAAAGTGCCATTATCATATCCATGTGTTTAACTATAACGCAATTATTCATGTTCGTCGCTTGTACGCTACGCCTTAGAAATTCGTAATTGGCATTGTTTTGCCGATGACCTGTGTCTATACAGATTAACTATGGACAATTTTGCAGCTTTAATTCGATTCTAGTTTAGATTGTGCAAAATAAACTAAATAAATAAAAATACGACAAATTAACATTTACTTGCTTGACCATTAATTTTAGTGTAGAGACGTGTTGGGGTCGTTAGCGCCTACCCTATATATATATATATATATATATATATGTTAAACAAAAATATATGTGTTAAGCTTCGGGGATGGCGATTGCTTTGGACTGCTCGTGGAGCAGCTAAGTTAAACCTTTTAATCATTAAATTTAAATGATTTAGGAATAGCGCGACGAAAAGAGTGAACATCGGAGATGAGAATGAAACTGGACACAATTCACTCGAGGGAAACGTTAAGAGGCTAAATTAAAGCCACAATACTGCCGATGCCTTACATATGTCTTGGGGAAACAACATTTTACGCATTAATATTGTCGATGTGATGGGGTGAAGGAGGTTGCCAGTGATTCTAACGGTCTAGAAGTCGCGGGTTTGACTCCGGCACGACACATACCATTTTTAAGCGGATTTCTCTAAGATTTGGTCAAATCTGTCCGTGAAAGCAAACGATTCACGGTGATCTCTCACGAAAAGGCTAAGGCTTGCGTTAAGATTCCGGCCTAACGGGCTCACCTAATCTGAAATACGTCGCTGCGAAAGTACAGAATGTCTCGCAGAACCTGGCCAGGAGTTTGCCTAAGTCGGGGAAGGGGGATTAAAAGTGCTACCCTGGAACCCGCTAGCGGAAGAGCAAATAATGCTGGGCGGGCCACTAGACCAAGCAGCGACAAGGAGGATAACCATATTAGCATGGCAGGTAGAGTCAGAGCCGCTACCTGAGGAGACACCAAGGAGGCTAGGAAAATGGACTAGGCAGTTCGAACCGCATTTCCAGGCCTGTTACGACGGCCACTACGAAGAGCTGTCGTGTTACACCACTTCTCGGCGCTCATTCAAGCGCTGACCACTACATCCGTGGCTGGTCTCTCTCCACTCTCTTAAATAGAGGCGCTCCAACGTCTGACCCTTGCGAGCTCTAGGACTTGAGCAGAAGGCCATACAAATGTAGCCAAGCATCATACTCTGTGACGTGCCACAATAACAAAGAAGACTGTTCCTCGTAGAAATTCATAAACTAGAAAAAAACCTGAAATCACGATGTCCCATCGGGCAGACTCTATGTTGAATTCAAGTTGGTCGAACAGGATCTTAGAGCGAGACTTAGGATCCCAGCATAAAGTCTACTCAACCGAAGCATATGCTATGTGTAAGTTCTCGTTAACCGCAGCCATCACACAAGCCACAGTTCGTTCCTTGCTGCTGTTTTGGACGTCCATTAAGGCGTTTATCGTACGAATTGAAATGTCCAGTTCGAAATTTTCTATACCAACCATTCACATTTTCCTGGCTTCATCTACGATGTTTGACCGAAGCTTTTCGAAACGTTTCTGTGCACTTCATCTTCTTTGGAAACTGTTCAAATAAGCAGCACGCAGTCCGCATTTTACCAAAGTAAAATATATCTGGATGAAGATCTGGATCACACCAGGGCCAGAAGTGCCACACTATTGGTTTGGAAGGAGAAATGGGCGCAGGTAAGATTCCGCCTTGCCACAGAAAGCTGAACCAAGCTGGATTTCAGGATGTGGTATGACTGCAGACGCGGGAAACTTTCCTAGGGCAACTCAATCTTTGACCGAACACCAAAGCAACATATCAATGATTAAAAAGGCTATCATTGCTACCTGTGTACTGTATGACTTTGGAGAGGTTATTTTTTAGTGTCAAGGAAGCAGACCCAATCGCTGTGAGGGACCGTACCATCAGGGAAATAGTACACATATTGACTTCGGCGAGGACATGGATGGAGACAACGAACCTGTTCGACGCCATTTTGACACGCGGGAGGTACCTTGGGCGGTTTCTCGGGGGAGTGGGCGAGACAAAGAGGTGAGGGAGCAGGAGGGTGGGGAGAGCAGCCTCATGGTCTCGGTGCACGGTTCATACCGATACGTTCTTGACATCTGAAAATCTCTACCTGACCTTTACCATTTGTTGTCTTTCTCACATACTAGAGTGTGCCCACGATAAGACACGCTCGTCAGCACCAGGGGCTTCGAGTTCGAACGCCTTTCTTAAGTCAACAAAGAGAGCAGCAGCCGTTTTCTTCTTTCTAGACTTTGGCAAACGTCATATACACAACTCACCACAGGGAGATGTTTATGCTGAACCCAAACTGTCGGGCACCGAGTACATTAAAAATGATTCTTGAGTTGTTTAAATGTGCATTTCTCAAATATGTTTGAGATTTGGGCCAGCATGCTGACTAGGCGGTAATTTGTTTGCGTGCTTGTCACCAGGTTTAAAAAGCGGGATAACGCGATATAATTTAAACGCTTTGCTGTACTTACCGGCTAATCGACAAACTGGTCAGATATGATACTGGCTAACAAGAGCGTCGTCTGTTCTTCCCAATACCTGAGGCGGAATTTCTTCAGGTGCAGTTGAGCATATGATTGTTTTGCATAGACAATTTTGCACAACGCAAAAGGTCTAATGGTATTCCGGGCATTTCTTCTATCCTGTATGTTCTCTCGAACCAGCTTCCCAATAAATTCGACTCTACAATACCTAGGCACAATAGTTCCTTAACTCCCTAAATACACATACCCTTACAACATAATCTAGATTAGCTTTGAATTCTTTGAATGCCGAATCGTCTTATATGGTCAATGCCAACAATTTCTAGGTGACCCAGACCTTTCTATTTATTTACTTTCATGTCATCTACAGGTCAAACCAGCCATCCTATGAGGGTTAGCACTATATAGGTATGTTGGAAAGGGGCCGCGTAATTTATTACTAACTATAAGTATTGAACATTAACAAAGACAAGAAGGAGATATTACTATCTAAACATGTATTGGCTGTTAATCTTTGAAAGCACATGTTCTACATTATTATGAAATCAGCGTTGCCAGAAGGCTGGCAATAAAATACAACAATCACAAGTGGTTCGCTGTCCAAAAGCAGTATCTCCCTGCCCACAGGCACATCGCCATTATGGGAACTGCCTATTGTTCTCTTTAAGCTGTTTTGTGTTCAATTCCAGACCATCCTCCGTCCCCGGTGGGCTTGGAATTGCTGTGACGCATGTCGTCAATTCACAGAGAGCCGGACATGTTGACATATCTAGGGTTCGTCCAACAATCCCTCTATTGCACGAGTCACACTGCCGCATAAATGCACGCGTCGTCGAGTTCTGTTTTCCGATTGCCAACCACACTCTCGCACAATGACCGTGTCCGGCAAAAGCACATTTGCTGCTAAATAGAGATAGCTGCCTAGATAAAGGGAGCAGCACAAACTGCAGATAAGCACTTCTTACATACGTTTTTTCGTGTACTATTTCGACTCACCGGAGTCTTGTTAACGGGCTCGACGGCCTCACGCCTGGCCATCTAAAATGCTTTCTACCTGCAAACGGAGATCATTGTCCGCATTCTGCGTAGACTAGCCACAAGGACCAGGCTTCTCCAGGTCAATGTGAAAAGCTACCAGCAGTCACGGTAGATGGGGTACGCAGCAAGCAGGTAGCATCCAGGGTCTCTCTGTTCTACCTCGACGATAAGACCATTCTTGACAACGGCTTGTCAGTGTTGCTCAGAGCCATCAAGGCTTTTAGAGCGTTTGAGCAATGGAACGGGCTGCAGATCAACCCATTTAAACGCGAGCTATTCCCACAGAGTTTTGAGGATGAAGAGAGTCAGCAGGTAAATGCGGAATTTAACTGCAAGCTCCCGGGAATTTTTGTAAAGGATCCGTGTGAACTGGACTTGCTGGGTACGGCGGCCTTCCCCCACATGATTGGCCCGGTTCTTGCCGCGAAGTGGAAAACAACTCCTCTGGCATTACTAGCGGCTGAGCCATCTTGGGGGACATCAAGCCTCACCTGACTTTTTCTACCGTCATAAACTTTGTCCCTCGACGACCGGGTGAGGAGAGCCTTAAAAAGCATCCTTCACCTGACGCTCGATGAGCAGGCATGGACGCAGGCAAGCTTACCGGTCCGGCTGGGTGGAATGGGCATCCGCGACCCTGCCTTGCCCGTTTTCCTTACCGTGTCACATAACTGCGCCTCTGCAGTGGCCGCTACTGCCGGCGGACTCATCAGCCACCAACAAAACGCCGTTCGAATCTGGGACGCGCGCCAGTCTGGTCGTCTTTCTGGGCAACAAGTCACTAGGCAGAAGGGGTGGGACCAAAATGCCACTTGGGCTACGCACTTAAATCTTCTGCCGTTGTGCGAGTTAGATGTAGACGACATTAGACTGAAAGCGGTTTCATCCGACGCCGCCTTAGTGCGGCCTGACGTGTTTCCGTTCGAGCAAGTCGGCAGTAAGCTGGCCCACGAATAGTTGCGTGCCGCCAGTGGCCTCAGACTAAGCATTGCCATGTTTGAGAGAGAGAAATGTCCATGTGATGGAACGGTAGATAAACGCGGCCTGCACCGGCTTAGCTGCACTAAATTGGCCGGGCCTACGCAAAGCCCCCACGATGCCATCAATGGTGCCCGGTGAACTGCAGAGGGACGACAAGCCCGGAAATGCTGCCGTATTTCTGAGCCTGCATTTTAAATAGCAATAGAGAACTCGGTGTTGCGGTGGCACCGGAACTGGATTTTAGCTCTCATATCACACAAGTCCCATCAACTAATCTTATATCGAATACCATATTTCGTTGTCTTTATAATTAATCATTACAATTTTACATGAGGCTTTATAATAGCTTGGTTGTACCTAAGTTTAGCTATTGCTATGTGATTTCGCGGCCTTAGTTAGACAAACAGATGGAAGCAATGGAAAGTGTACAGAGGAAGTTTCTTCGTCGTGTCTCATTAAGGTGGAACATTGCCCGAAATTCTATTGTGATAAGCCCTATTCGGGAACTGCAGTGCAGAGCAGATTATTGCATGTACAATCGTATTATATACTCATCAAATTATTTTAGCATTCGTTTAAACAATCTTAGAAGCAAATAACGGCACACAAGTAAATTGACTGTTGTATGGTATCAAGGTAACGGCTTGCAAACAATGTAAATAATGTCCCCCCTTTGATAAAATAGAGGTGCCCTTGAAATGAAAAATACTTGCTCGTCTGATAGCTGCACAGAAATATCAGTTCTAATATTTAGTAGGCCTACTTTAGCATATTCTGGCGTGGTGAATAATTTTCGTTGGGGGCACGGTGTTAATATTTGCTTTTCCGTCTTTAGAAAAACTGGAAAAACTGACAACAGGCGGTTCGACACTTGCAGAGCCATTATGAAATACAACAAATAGAAGGTTGTTTTTAATTTTAGACTATCCTTCGTCCCCTACGGGCTTGAAATCGCCGTGCGGCTCGTCTTCAATGCACCGAGGGCAGGAGACGTTGAGATATTGTAACGTACCGATGTCGGTTACGCGAGGTGGACTGGAGGACGTAAACTTAGCAGGACGGTAACTACAACACGAGGTATTTAAAACACGCAAACGCAGATGCTAGGTCATGTTTTCTCGATCTATTTATTAACCCATGGAACTCCGTAGCGTTCATATAGTGATAGCGGTAAAGACCATGAAATCGAATATTCGACATCGTGAATGTCCCGCCGCCGTCCCACGCAAGGTAGATAAAGTACTGGAACTCTCGATTTTGTGTCAATCTAGTGTGAGCATGTAACAAACATAGGCCAATGTACATGACATAATGATTGGCGCTATGTATCACATACATCGCGCTTCCCTGATTGGTGGTACTTTTGAACTGCGCATTATCATAGCGTACGTTGTCTTCAGCGGCGGTGACGCCGCCGTAGGTCAGGCCCGTAGGTCTGATGATGATGACGACGATGATTCGCCGATGTTATGGTTGTGGCGCGACAGGTCGGCGATGGTACACGTGCCTTATTGTCGTTAGCATGTAGCTGAGCAATCTCATGTTTGGGTTGTTTACGCCGGTCTCGACGTTATTTGGCTTCTGACGCTTCCTTGGTAGTCGAGGCGCATGTTGAACGACGTGCTCGGTCGGCTGTAGTGTCGTCGTACGGAGTTGTTTATGACGGTGCTGATGTTCTGGTGGTCCAGTGTAGAGACCAGCCATCTTTGAAGGGTCCCCAGGACCGATGCCGCACTGCCCCGTTAGACACGCAGTGGCTAGGAAATCGCCCGCTCTTCTATCCGCTGGCTAAAATCAGCCATTTCCTGACGTTCTGCAGCAAATCGTGAGTGGATGAACCCGGCCCGCCAAGGGTCTCGAAGGTACGTGGGTATATCCTGTACCGGTGGTGTGGTACTTTCTCACCATGCCTACTTCTGCAAAAGCTGAAGCATGACCGGCCGGGCCGCGCCCGCGAGCAATTATCGATTGAAGAGTCTAATGAGCCAGTAACTGTCGGGTCTCACAGCAGCATAGAACCGCTCTCAAAACGCGCTAAGGTCAGACCGTTATGTCTCTTTCTCACGCGGGACGCACGGTGGTACACTGAATCGAAGCTCTGCTCAAGGCGCCGTTCAAGTCCTGATGCTTTTTTCGCCTGCCCGCGCTCATGACACAGGACATCCCGTGACGCCGGTCCGGCTGCGGTATGGGATGTGGGAGTATGGGAGAACAGGTCGCCTTGCTGCAGCATCAGCAACATCAATTTGCGACAATCTAACATCATGCCTGGTAGAACATACACAGGGTCTATGCTTTGACTGCACGTAACAGGTCGTAATTAGTCTGTGACGTCCTGTCGTCGATTATCGCGGTCCGCAATCAGCTGCAGGCATTGTGCTGTCTGGCATTCACAAATTTACTTATGTACAAAGGTTGCTTGCGTTATGGGAATTACGCAGGCAAAAATAGCACTTCTAAGTAGCACGCAAGGTAGATAACGTACTGGAACTCTCGATTGTGTGTTGATCTAGTGTGAGCATGTAACAAACATAGGCCAATGTACATGACACTGGTTCGCGCTATGTATCACATACATCAGAGAGTTTCAAGCGACTAAGTGCCACTTTTAAACAATTAGGCTATACAATATAAAACGAACAGGTAAAATGTATACTGCAATACATCGATGACTTCCAATGGCTAGCGAGATAATTCCCTTGTCATGCCCGATGGCGTGATGCATTCGCGTACCCCTTGCGAATGGAAGAGACACATAGGTGCACGGGTTCGATCCTCACCGTTGCACATCTGTATTTGTGGGGTTCGTCTTACGAAGTAATGCGAAGGCAAGTCAGCAAGACGTCATTTTTTTGCTGAGAATCCGCCTGGAAACGTTTTTTAAAGATAATACCCTGCGATAGTCGAGTCCGGTGGCGTGGCGACCGGAGGAGACACATAGGTTCGAGCCCCACCGTTGCACACTTGTATTTTTGGGGGTCCGTCTATGAAGCAATGCGAAAAGCAGTCCCATGGACGTTAAATCATGGCTAAGAGTCAGCCCCGAAAGGAATACCCTGCGATAAATTGCCTTTTAAGCTTAGATGTTCGTCGTATCGGTGTTATAATTATACATTTTTTATTAAATTTGCTTATCTGTGCCGCAATTGACATACCCTTCCGTGGGGAGACATCCGTCTTCATGAAAATACGGGTAAACACATATTGGGTATGACACGGAAACAACAACGTAGTATAGATTTGCTATTTGCTAGGCATGATTTCTATTTAGAGACCAATGAGCTAAGGTTATCCTCTTCATACGCATGAGCCTAACTTGACAATTGCTCGAAGGACCATTTGTATAGACTTCTTTTTGTCTCTCTCTCTCTATATATATATATATATATATATATACAAATTATGTTTTAATCTGGCAACCCCAAATATGAGTTTGTGCTAGTTCATTAAAATTATACCTCGCCGGTGACATACTACATACTTGTGCTTTGTATATCGTCTATTTTTGGCTCATATTTAGGTTGAAGTAAGCGCTTTATAAACATATCGGCATGAAATGTTTGCTTATCGGCGTTATGAAACAAAACGCCAATTTCTCAATAGATAGGCATAGACTCGGGGTTGTTTCACAGACCATCGATGTTGGTTCTTCCCTTTTCCCGCCTTTAGTATACACTATATTCTGACAGCCCTATGTGTGGCCCTAGTTTGAGTAGCACATTGACAAATAAGTAAACCCCACGTACAATATACTAAATATTTAGTATACAATTTATTTTTAGCCTTAGTTCATGTTGGGACTTTCGCAAAACATATAGGCTCGAATAACCTCGATAATTTTATACTACCGACTCCTTAGCACCTTCTATGGTCGGTGGCGGCGCATCCGAACCCGGTTATGCAGCCCACCTTGCGGAGACCAGCAAGCTAAGAAAATACTCATCAATTGGGTATCCCCACGAATTCTGGCCACTTGCGTTTGAGACCATGGGTGGTCCTGGTGTTCGGACCAGACAGCTGATCCGCAAAGTCGGCACTTTGTTAGATCA
Organism: Dermanyssus gallinae; assembly: GCA_003439945.1. NCBI lineage: Eukaryota > Metazoa > Arthropoda > Arachnida > Mesostigmata > Dermanyssidae > Dermanyssus > Dermanyssus gallinae. The sequence continues at coordinate 175,771 of QVRM01002492.1, read as the reverse complement.
GTCAACCGGTGATAACAGATCGTCGTCCTTTTTTAAACAACGTCTGGATCTCGACATACAACGTGGAAACGCGGCCTCCGTTCGGGGCACACTTCTGAAGTGGTCTCGGCCTAGCCTAGACGAGGCGGACACGTGATAGTCACAATACATACCCGCTAGGCACACTGGCTTAGCTAATCTCTTGTAATATGTGTCCCACAAACATAATGTAATATACGAAAAATAAATATCTCTCTATATATGTGTATATATTTTATACTATAGTCTTTACGCTACAGGTTCTCGGTTTGTAGTATTTAATGACACATTTCATAATCAAGCGGCAGCCGTAGAGTATTGAAGCTCGTCGAACTAAGCTTGCTATAGAATGATTAGAGCGCTAAGGTGTAAGTTGAGAACTTAAAATTGGATAAAATTGTGCCCCTATGAACACGAATAGTGTACGGGAGCTTGCACTAAAGTTGCAATAAACTCATGTGCATCAAAGAAAAACTTGGTCTTCCTCAGCACAGGTAACAACGCAAGACGTGTGCGCCCGAAAATAACGGTTAGCATAGGACACGTTCATAAATCAACAACATGATGTGCTTGATAAAGCAGGTAAACGTACCAATTCTTGTAGCTGACCAGCCAACATCTTCCCGATAATCTTATTATTAAGTCGTATTCCGATTTTCCGTATTTCCCAAGGTCCCACCTGGTAAAGTGCACATTTACACGCGCAATCTCTGTTATGGCTCCCGCCAATGTACATTGTCATTCCTGCAAAGATTGGTGGAAATGATGTGGCTGATTCTACTTGTTTTCACGGTTGGCCTGGCCTGCAACTTATTAGCAAAGACTCTGCCCAAGGGTAGTTCTTACGTTTTCCATCAGGGGGCGCGCAACGTGCATGGTGAGGCAACGTGAAGAAAGAAGTGACGTGCACGGAGAGGCAACGTGCGCCAACATGCCTTCTTACACCATTGGGAAGACGCTCACTCGAGGGTCAGATTCCTCTCGAAGTTTAAGTACTGGGGCATCTGCGCTGAGTACGAACCTGGAATAACTTCTGCTGTGTCGAGGCCGGAATACGAAAACGAAACCCAATGAGTTGGCCCAGAAACTGCTCCGGGAGGCAGATTGGCTTTAAGAGGCCATAGATGCCTCGGGTGAAGCCCGGCGCGAAGCTAGCATGGAGGTCGCGAAACTGTTCTCCAAACTCATGGAGGAAAGCAATTCCCTGGCAACGAAACTGAAGCAATTAAGGACCAAGTTTGAGGAGATCACAGAATACAGGCTCTGGGTACTCCGGGAAAGGAAAAAAGTACTTGGGCGGGCTTCCTTCTGTAAGTAATGTGGGAAGAATGTTGAAAAACAACAGGATCGAGACAGAAACTCATGGAGGAAGAGCTGTAGCAAGCGCACCGTCCGGGTAGTTATGCTGACAAAAGGGGTAGAATCTATCCTGCCTTCAGTATATATATATATATATATATATATATATGGTAACGGCAAAAGTAGAATTAATAATTAAATTGTATATATAAATGCATCTACCAGCAATGGTAAATAAGCATCAACGGTATATATATATATATATATATATATATATATATATATATATATATATATATACACGGGTGTTCGCTCGCAATCAATTGTATTCCACTAAATATGTAACGAGTAGAACAAAAAGTTTCAATTTAAAAATCAATTTATAAAAATAATGAATTAACCAATTGTGTTTATTTAAAAAGTAGTTGTTAACGATTGCTAGCCAGAATCCTACCCTATCCCTGGACCAGACTATCAATACATATGGCAAATAGTTGTAGTTTCTGCACTTCGAAAGTTTGTTTACGTATCCTTTTGCTGCTTTTGGTGAAGTGAATATTATTTCTTGTAGGTGGTGCTGTAGACATCTGAATATGTTTATTTCATCAATATCATTTTATTGCGCTAGCGCAAATCATAAGGTACCTATTAGTTCAACGTTCCTCTAAATGTTGTCCTCGCCGAATACGCTCCAAACGATTCGGACAGTTTCCACTGCAGGAAGGCTCCTTTTTGGACATATACTAAATCTGAATTCTGCCTGTAAAGCAACTGTTGGCAGTCAATTTCGACAGAATCGTATATATATATATATATATATATATATATAGAAAATATTGTGATGATTTATTAATCATTTACAATACGTTTGCACACTCGGCAGGGCTCGCCTTAATAAAAATGGTTGTAAAAAGGTGTCACGTGAAGTTAAGAGTCAGTTGTCTGTGTCCTTGCTTGATGGTAGCCCCCGCTCTTATGGACCCGGTGCGAGCGATATATCCTCAAGGTTCCTTGCAAAGTTAAAACGGTGAGATCCATAAGATTCCTCTTCGTGACGCCGAGCCCCAAGAGCGTCCTCGCAGATTCGGAGTCCCATACACCACTCATAGAGATAGTGATGGATCCGAATCTGCGAGGTTTTTGCGGGTAGGGGAGCGCCGCTCTTAGGAACTCGACGTCATATTTGGCGATCTTGTCTTGCCGTGCTTTTGCCAGGTCCCGGTTCGGGCCGCAAACCTCGGCATCTAAAACCCAGACCTCGGTAGGTGTTGTTATTACGAGGTCGGGCTTTAGACCCGGTGCGCCCGGTCGACGGAATACTCGCTCACAAACCACCTTATGACCCCTTTCGCGGAGAAGACGCGCCACGCGATCACAGACGTCGTCATGTCTCTTTATGGTTTGTTTGTGTGTTATGTCGCACATCTGAGCGACATGAGCCAACGTCTCAGGCGCATGACACCCGTGCCTACAACGTTTGTTGTAGCCCGGGCGTCCCCTGGCCAATCTGGCACGCGTTGGTAGTGCGTTGGTTCTGAGCTTTAGTAGGTTTAAATACTCCTTACCAGATAGGTAGGGCATACCCTTAATCCAGTAATGTACAAAGGGCGTTTCGTGTGCTTTTTTAAAATGTGCCCCATCGAACGTGTTGTGTAGTTGTTGAGACCAGTAATCGGTCTTTTGTGTAGCGGTCTCAATGGAGGTTCCCAAGCGCTCGCAAAGAAGTCTTGTTTTCGCAAGATCTTTTTTAAAGTGCTGGGTGGTTAGCATCCATTGGACCCCAAGGTGCGTGGAGTGTTGTAGTGCTGTCAGGCGGGAGAGGCGGATTCTGGGAATGAATGTTTGGAGGCAGGGGATGTCCAGACCGCCGTGTGCTGTGTGCGTGTACAGGTAGGCGTTCGGCACCGAGTTTTTGAGCTTAAGCCATTTCGACTTAACAACCTTTCTGATCTCTTTATCTAGGTCACTAAGGAGTGCGTAAGATGGTCTGGGACCGGAGACCAGTTTATATAGGAGACGGGGAATGAGAAAGTCTTTCAAAAATATGAGTCTTTGGTGGGGTTTAAAGGGAGCTATCGTGAGTCTGTTGAGTAAGTTAAGAAGTATATCCTTGGTGGAGTCAACTCTGCCATTGCTGTCAAAGTCGACTCCAAGATATCTCCATCGATCGCTCATACCTTTAGCTGGCAATTGCCGATCTCCAACGTTAAATTCTGATACGGTATTGATAAAACCTTTACCTTTCTTCCTATTAAATAGGTGGGAGATAGTAAAGCTTTTATTAGTATTAATTTCAAGGCCTCGGGATTTTAAAAGTGGGTCCGCAATATTAAGGAGCCGTTGGAGAGTGGATTTCGTGGAGGCTAGGAGGTCATCCGCAAAGGCTAAGCCCATAAGGCGGAAGTCATCAGTAAGTTGGTACCCGATATTAGTTTTGTCTAATTTTGAAAGAATGTCGTCGAGAACTAGATTAAATAAGAGGGGGGACAGAGGATCTCCCTGCCTAACACCCCTAGTTGGCCGAAATGTGCGACATTCTTGTCCAAATTCTATGAGAGTTTTAGATGAGAGGTACAAGCGTTCGATATAGTTAATGAATACCTCCGGGTATCCTCGAGTCCGGAGTGACCACAGGACGGAGTCATGACTCACCATGTCGAACGCCTTACGGAGGTCGATTGAGGCGAGTCTGAGCTCACGTCCTGCAGACTTGGCATCGTTAAGGATACCATCCAGAACCGCAAGATTCTCGAAGGTACCTGTATAGGGGAGAAACGCTCGCTGGATTGGGAGAAGCTTAATAGAGTTCTGGAGGCGTCTAGAGAGAATTTTGTTAAGCGTTCGTTGTAAGTATGAACTAATAGATAGGGGTCGCAGATCGCTTGGGGATGTGGCATTGTTAATTTTAGGGATGAACGCTAAGCGAGCAGTTTCATGGGCTGAGGCAATATCGCTAATTAATAGTATGTTAAGAATACAACAGACTACTTCTAACGGGAGTTTACGGAGGGACGAAAAACAAATCCCGTCCAAGCCTAGTGCTTTAGAAGGTCCGCGGAGAGCTACGTGGGTTTCCTTTAGGGAGATAGGGAGGGAAACCTCAAAGAGATCAGAGTTGGGAGTGTATACGGGGCAAGGGTGTGGTTCAGGGGGTGGTTGTGTCATCGTGTTGGCCCAGTGTTCTACAACTTCGGTGGCCTGCATGTTGTGTATGGTGTGTTTGCCGTCCAGCACCTCATGAGCGCATTTGGATCGGTTTTGGCTAAAAAGTTTTTGAGTGGTTGCGTAGTCTTGACGTCGCTGTTGCCTTTTAGATACTCGCGCTTCAGTGGAAGGTGTTTCTCTAAAGGCACGACGTCGGACAGTGTGTGTAAAATGTTTGTTCAGAAATTCGTTTAAGGCGATAGTGTGGTCCTCACCTGAGCAAATTATATTTGACAGATGAGTAAGGTCTGTTGAAATTATGTTGCGTTTGGGAAATGTGTTTGTGAGGGCTTGTATTTTAGATATAATAATATCTTTTTGGGATGTATTATAGGGGCCATCTGATTCAGAGTATCGAGGCCGACTACGCTCAGGAAGCTCAGATCCGTCAAGGTTGGAATCCAGGAGAGACCTCTTTTTAAGGAGGTCCTCTACCAGATCCTTATGCGCCTGAGAATTACGTTGGCCTCTAATCGCCCCAGGTGTGCGTGAGTTAAAATTAGTAGTTAAGAGGTGGTCAATTTCTCTAGGAGTTTCGTTATTATTATCTAATATAAAATCTGCTTCTAATGTTGCTAAAAGTTCACGGTCTTGTGGGTTCCATCTGGCCTTCTTAGAGGGGGGGGGCTAAAATGTTCTCATTATATTCGTCCGGATGGGCACGACGACGGTGTAAATTAAGATCTGATTTAGAATTAAAGACCTTTAAGCAAGTACTAGATGGACATTTACAATTTGGCTGGGAGACGCGTGAAGTACTAGGGGGGTTAAAATTATTATTAGAAGCAGCAGTGTCATTTTGTGAGGAACTTAAAATCAAATTATTAGTCTGTGATCGGTTAGGAGTTTGGGAGGTGACACGAACTTCTCGTTGATTGTGAGTCAATCTAATGTGGCTCGCGAGGCCCGCGCCAGATTTGCATACTCGCCCGCAAGTCTGGCAGCTGAGTCTTCCGACGGTGTTGCTGCCGTCACGTGATGCCATCGTTGTCTTGGTCCACAGCGGTGGTAAGATTTCTTTAAAAGTTTTGTACGCGAACGATGGCGCGATTTTACGCAGATGTTGTTGTTAAAATCGCTAAAATGAGGCGGTCTTTAGACCATCATTCTGTTTGTCTCTACCCAGGGAGCATTATGTCATATTTTGTCACGTACTGTTTTTATGCAAAATAGCGTCAAAAGTAGAAGTTAAAAATTGCACATTAATATGTACAATAGTAGTGTCGGTTTAAGATATATATTTGTGGTAATTAGATGGAGGACTAGCATCAGACAGATTAATTGCTGTCTCTTCGATTCAGTGGAATTGAAGCATCTATTACATATAAATAGTAGGTATGTAGGTAGTCAATTAAAATATATAGTGGTTTAAAAACACGATATGGCTGCCCAATATATCGTTCCGTCCCAATATATATATACAATTCCGTCGATATACACGACATGTTACAATTAACGTAAAACATATAACAGCGTATAAAACAACGATTGAGATCACTTTCCGAAGTTCTCGAAGATTTCTATAGTCGTACATTTGTGCTCACATAGATATCTGTGTTGTAAACATAGCAGACATCTCAAAGGCGCGGCGGGTATTTGGACACAAACACATCCGAAACACATCCAGTTACTTCCTGTCCCACCAAATGTATATATACATACATACACTAGCCCAATTGTACGATAAGATTATGATGCAACCGCCGGCCCGGGTGGTGAATTCCATAAGAACGGATCGATAAACGGAGGGCTGACTTGATTGACTGACTGATTGGACTGGACTGAGATGCACAAGAGCAGCGCCAGACAGAGAAATACTGCTTGAAGCTGTGGCCAGTTGCAAATCCGGCAGGAGGCAGCTTCGTTTCAACGATTAGGCGCGTAATATCTGACAGCGGAAGTTTCCGTACCGTACAGTGGTTGCTGTACAACCGGCTGTTGACGATTCAGTTTTGACGCAATCATTTACAAAACGCAGCGCCGTATCGCAGCGTCGCTTCGTAGCGTCGCGACGGCAGCGGCAACAGCAGCAGCACTAGACCGTTTTGTCTGCTGGAAGTAGCATTGCATAATCGCGCATGAAAAATGCCGAAAGAACAGCTGTGCGCGGTAGTGTGTCTTCAGTACTTGTTGCTGTTGTTGCTGCTGTTGTTGTTGTTGTTGCTGTTTTGTTGTTACTGTTGTTGCTGTTTTGTTGTTGTTGTTTAAAAAAATTGTTAGAAAATAAAAACGGTGTTGTCTGCAGTTAACACAAGTCTCATTCGCGTTGCCTGCGCAAGCCGTAAATTAAAATGATATTGTTCGAATGATGAAATTAGTCATTCTAGTGGTCGCACTAGATAGATAGCTAGATAGATTACTAGAACTAGTCTGTTAACTAGTTTCTTTTAAATGTTTTAAGGATTGAACACCCTCATCATTTGTTATATTATAAATGCACATTTTATGAGCACAGATCAGGCATTTAGAGCACGCACAATTTGACATGGGTAGATTTTTTCAATCTGCGCCGATTTAGCGACAGCCCGGGCCTTATGTTTTGCTTTGTTTCCTTCTATACTGTAAAGTAGTTATTGATACTGTCGAGTAGAAGTACTAGGTGAACCAATATGAAATTGGATTTTATTTGTAGGCGACGCTGACCTCAATGTCATCTCACGCCCGTTGCGCCAATGGTGTCATGCTCTGTGCTTGGTGGGACCAGAAAGGCGTGATCTACTATGAGCTGCTGAAGCCCGATTAAACCGTTGATTAAACTGCGGCTCGTTACCAACAGTAGATTATCGATTTTAGCCAAGTCCTGCTTAAAAACGACCAGAATGGCGGCAGAAACAGCACAAGACAATTCTTCGTCTCACTCATCAAGAGCCGAAAAAGAAACGGCAAAAGCAGGCTCGGATGGAAAACACTTTCTCACGCGCCATACTCACCAGGCTTGGCTCCATCTGATTACCGTTTCTTCGCATCGATGAAAGAAGCTCTGGCTGAGCAGTGCTTCTCTTCTTACGAAGATGTCGGTATTCGGCTCAATAATTGGTTCGCCATAAAACATGAAAATGTCCTCATGCGAAGAATACATAATCCATAATGCAAAACATAGAAATCCAGAATGCAACAGTTGCTACGTTGTTTATGTAATAGAAACATGATTCCACTGAAAAAAAATCCGGTTTTACATTTGTACACCTAGTACTGTGTCCTGGGGTCATCTCCACGTACACGTTATATTGAAAGGCGCGCCTGTAGGTTTGCATTGTTTTTCACGTTTGCACATTTCTAGATACCGCTCAGACACAACCAACTATTGCATGCACGGTAGACTCGCAAAGCGTTCCCACATATAAAAGAACTAAAAGTTGCTCAGTAATATCTATTGTTTTGTGTCATAAGGAGCTTCTTCTGGTTAACATCAGAGGTGGGACATAACATTTGAATCCCCGTGCCGTGTGCACTGTTTCGGGAGGATATTGTCCTTCTCTGGGCGAAGGCCGCGTTGTCCCACTAGAGACGCGTATCAAGCGACGTCAGACGCCGTCTGAAAATGAATAAAGAATATTTTTATATTTTTATCTCCGCTGGCTAGAATCAGCCGTTTTCGCGACTTCCCGCAGCAAAGCGCGAGTGGATGGGTCCGGCCGACCGGCCAAGAGTCTCGAATGCAAGTTGGTAAAACCTGCACAGGTACTCGACGTTCTGGTGCTTCCTCACATTTCTGTTTCGGCGAGAGCTGAGGCATGCCCGGCCCAGGCTGCGCAACGCCACTTTTCATTGGAGGGGCTAATAAATCAGTGAATGAGAATATCTGTGTTTGTAAAGAGTGTTATATATATATATATATATATATATATATATATATATATATATATATATATACAGGGTCATTCGTATCAAAATATTTTATTATTATTTATTTATTAACACCCGGGCTGGGTAAGTGTGTTTATGTTACATCACAGTTTTCCACACAACAACCGATCTAGCGTTTTGCCAGTTCTGCTATGGACCGAACCGCCGGACAAACCGCGGCGTGGTATTTATCACATTTACTCCAGTATTCTTTGCATCGACATTCGTCTTGTGGTTCATGGAAGCCCTCCTTGTTGCATAGAACGTAATGAAATCCGTGGGCTGCAAATGCCGTTGTTAAATGGCGATCTTTCACCCCGCTAGCCCTCCACCCAGTGCTTCTCATTGCTGCTGTCCCATAAATTCCTATGTCTACCTCGCTAATTTTGGTTCGCCAATTTCGCATATAAACGTCAAAGGCGCACGTCTTCTTCAGATTCCATCGTTTTTGTAGCTCCTCTGTCAGCAGTGGGCCACCTTCCAACACGTGGACCACCCTGTTTCTGCATGTATTTGAAAGCGCAAAAACCCTCTTTAGAAAGAAAAACCTTACCCCATCGATTAAACGCAATTCGTCTACTCCCACCTTATCCCATATTAGTGAAATGCCATATGTGGCGATGGGCGCTATCTGTATCCCAAAAAGGGCTACCGCTGCATCGAATTCGTATCAAAATATACTTCTTTCGAGGTTTGATAGAACTCGGCAAGAAAATATTTTTTCCGTATCGAGGGAGGACGCGGAAACGTCTTGTTTAGGAGAGAGAGAGTGAAGTTTATAAAAGTAGTTATTCTGCTTTTTCTTCTACATAGTTGTGCGAAATCTACGTTTGCGGGAGAACCAGTCGACGCATGAAGGAACCGATTATACCGGCGTGTTCGGAGGACAATTCTCCTCATCGGAAGACACTTCACTAGCTTGCGTAGCGAAAAGCGAATAACCAGATTAAGGAAAGTCATACAAAGTCGATATGTTACGTTAACGCTTCTTCATGAAAAATCGTAATTTTTTTCCATTGCGACCAAAAATGTACGTCCAAAAGATAGAGAGACTTTCACGCAATAGCAAATTTAATGCCCACCATTTTCGTTACAAAGTGATGGCGCTGCGTTACGTAGTTGTCAAGTAACTAAGCGTTTTCGACAGTCATGGTTGTTATGTTTTACGTTCAGAACCGTAAAAAATTGCCAAGACGTTTCCGCTCCCTCCTTCCACTAGGAAAAATTATTCTCTTGCTGAGTTCTACCAAACCTTAGAATATGTATTTAACTTTCTCATACGCCCTATGCAAATACGCATGCCTTTGCTTTCGATATGGCTATCGAAAAAGCTTAGTGACTTGACAACTACGTAACGCAGCACCATCACTTTGGTACGAAAGTGGTAGGCACTAAATTTGCTATTGCGTGAGACTGGTCTTTTGGCCATATATTTTTGGTCGTAATGGAAAAATTTTGCGATTTTTCATGAAAAGGCGTTAACGTAAGACATAACAACTTACGACTTTTTATGACTTTCCTCGACCTGGGTATTCGCTTTTCGCTGCGCAAGCTAGTGAAGTGTCATCCGTTGTGTAGAATTTTCCTATATATAATCGGTTCCTTCATGCGTTAACTGGTTCTTCCGCAAACGTAGATTTTACACAACTATGTAGGAGAAAAATAGGCAGAATAACGACGTTTTATAAATTTCATCCTCACTCCTGAACAAAACGTTTCCGCGTCCTCCCTCTATAGGGCAAAATTATTTTCTTGCCGAGTTCTATCAAACCTCGAAAGAAGTACATTTTGATACGAATCACCCTGTATATATGAGACGATGGAGTAGTGGTATCAGTTCGTAGTGGGTTTGAGTTCAATCAAGAACAGCCTCCTTAAAGAATGTTCGTCGTCGTCGTCGTCGTCGTCTTCTTCTTCTTCGTCGTCTAGTAGGTCGGGTTGATGTTTGACTTGTTCTTGTTGATGCTGCGGCTGTCACTACTGTCATCACGTTTCTGACCTGGTTGTACTGCCAGCGTGGGTACATATAATTTTAGTCAGGAATATTCGGGGACCACAACGCACGAACGCTCGTGACTCTACCGGCGTTACCCAGGCGAACTTAGCTTGTCTATTTCCTTTTATTTTGTGTGACTGGATTTCTCTAGTGTGAGACGATAGACATATAGACATATAGAGACGAAAAATCTAGTGAGACGATAGACATATGACATGTGGTTGAGAAATATTCTTATTGCCCGGTTTTCTACTCACAGAAGTGGAAAAAAGCATTCCAAAGGGATTGCTTGCTAATCTGTCAACTAGCTTAGTGCGGGTAACAGCACAACATATGTAAACAAGCCAAGCTATTTAAATGCCATACGTTCACTAATGAAATAAGAAACTACTGACTACCAATTTTGTGTGGCAAATTAAATACGGGTTTGAAATAAAGTTTCATCGTAGTTGCCAGCAGTGAATCAACGGCGCTAATCCACCCTAATGAACATAGACTATAGTGAAGCGTTAATCAACCCTAATGAACAGAGACGATAGTGAATCGGTGTGTTATCATGGACCATCTGGAGTATATAGATGTCTGTACTCGTATATGGCAACAGCAGAAACAGGTGCATGCCACTACTAATAAAGCAGACACCAAGGGCCTGTATTCATTTAGCTGCCTAAAAGGCTCTAGTAGACCTTCAAGGCATACAGAGTAGAACGAAATTATAAAACGAATGCCTGCAACACCGGTACCCCGATGCCTCATACCAAATAACGACACGAGACCTAACGGCGTGACCATTCCCAAAATATGCAAAGTGCCTAGCATGAAGTACTACAGTATTTTGCACTGAGTCCCCGTCCTACCCAGATCAATGCTCTGTAAATACCGGAACATGCTGAGAGAGAGAGAGAGAAAGAAAATCAATAGAGACGCAGATCTCAAGGGCAGCTATCATTTCGTGCTGATAGGGGCCAGCGCATAGAAGACCATTTAAGATAAGCATGGCCCCCCGTCATGTGTAGAGGCAATTTTCATTCTCTATATATTTTTTAACTCCTAAGAAATATTGTTAATAACATATGTTAGGCCAGGATGAAATCTGCAACTCGAAGTGTGAGTTATCAGCCGTATCCTCTGTTCCGTCCTTAGTAGATACATATATATATATATATATATATATCCCCAGACAGAAGGCCGCAGAAATTCACTGATTAAATAAAACCCTGTATAAATATATATATATATATATATATATATATATATATATGCACAGAGGTGGCGTTACTCTGCTGAATGTCCAGGAGTTGTCTCTGGTGCAGGTATTCGACAGCCTTAGTGTCCCCTGTCGGACGACTGAGAGCCTTGCCGACCCATTGAAGAAGTTTGTAGAGTTTTGGGCCTGGTGTCTCAGATACCGGCGGGCGGAAATAGTTGGAGCATACTTTCTGCACTTGGCGTCCGCTAACATACACGCGTGAGCAACATGTTCTGCTTGTCTAAATGTGTCGACGACCTACGCCTAAGGCACAAGAGAGGCCATGGTGTGCCTGTAAGCCCATTTGCCCATAGCCACATCTTTTATACATTGATTGGAAAATACACGACCTGTTTCTAGGTGTAATCCTGCACTAATCCAAGCAGTGTCGTAATCTATAAATAGTAGTAGTAAGCACTGGAGAGAGCCTGTAACCAGGCACGGGTAACTTTTGCGGAGACCGCTCGGAGTCTGACTTTGTCAACCGTGGTGGAAGCTTGCTCGAAGACTCTCTTATAATCGGATCAACCAGTCTTTTTGGAAAAAAAACGGTGTTAGCGGGTGTTGAGTCGCATAGGGAGGCCATATGGCCGCATAGGGAGGCCATATGGAATAAGGCCGCCTAACTGAGATCGTAAACTTTTTCACCCACGCCGTCCAGCAACAGTGAGGCTTTTTCAAAGCTTGGGACATAGAGAAGGCTATGGCAGGACCTGCCAACGCGGCAGCATCAGGTATCCCCATTACAGCTCAAGGTATGGAAAGCAGAGGCTGCAAGCCTACGTCGGGGGAGAGGCGTACGTTGAGGGGCACTTCTAGTGTCTTCAAAGTCCACTCGATATAGATTAGAGGGTCCGCAGACAAGTCGGCACAATAACCGCGCGAAGCAAGTTAGTTATTCGTTCCGCCGAAAAACACAATCTAGTAGGTATATTTCGCGATGAGATCCTAACTCAAGCCTTTCCTGCTAAGCGTTCAATGTCCCAGATAAACCCTCTGGGCAGACCGGAACTCCGAAGAACTCAAGGTCACTCTCTTGGACAACCTTGCAACGGGGAAGGAGATGGGAATACGCCGATATGTTAAGAGAGATTATACTTTTGGGGGCAGTGACGAAGACCTTGCATTGTCCGAGCACACCGTCGTCCAGGTATCAGAAATTTTGCGGACAGTAAAGGGAATCGACTATGTATTTTACGTATAATAGGCAGGAGGGCTACAGGAGGGGACCCCCAACGGGGAATGTCTACAACTTTTGCCAATGCATCTGCCAGCCGGTCGACGACGGATCCTAAGTTCGTGAACGGCAGGTCCTGAAGGAGCTGAGGCGCATATATATATATATGCTTTATATAAGTTTTTGTCATCAACACTTAATTTGCCTGCGTATTTTACTCATAAATTGTATGCAGGTGATACATCATATATGTATACAAGTGTACGCTTGCAAATAAGTTCACCTCTCCGTTAAAAAAATATATATATATGTATATATATATATATATATATATATATATATAGTACGGTAAAATTACGATGAACGGATGGCTGATTGGTCAGACTGGCGCAAAAGTAGCACCGGAGGGACGACGGACAGATAGACTTTGCCTGAAAGTGTGGCCAGATGTTCTGGCAGGAGGCGGCCCCGTTTCAACGCGATTAGACGCGTCCAGACATATCCGACAGCGGAAGTTTGTGCAGTTGTTGCGCACCGTACGCTGGCTGAGCCACCTGCAGCGCGGTGGCTGCTGACTCAGTTGTGACGCAATCCTTCATGCAGCAGCCCGTAATGCAGCGCCGCTTCATAACGTGACAGCAGCGGCGGCAGCAGCATCAGACCGTACGGGCTGTTGAAAGAAGGACTGCAGATAGAAAATACTAAAACAGCAGTGCGCGGTGGTGTCTTCAATACGTGTTGTTGTTGTTGTTGTTGCTGTGGCTGTTGTTGTTGTTATTGCTGTGGTTGTTGTTGTTATTGCCGTGGCTGTTGTTGTTGTTGTGGCTGTTGTTGTTGCCGTAGCTGTTGTTGTGCTGTGTGCTGTTTTCTGTTGTTGTTGCTATGTCAGTAGAGAGAGAAGGGGATTAAAGAAGAATACAACGTTGTCTGCTGTCAACATAAGTCGTCTCATACGCGGTGCCTGTGTAGGCCATAGTTTGAATTGATTTGAATGCGAGTTTATTAGTTGGTGTTTTGTCTTGTTTTGTTTCGTTCAATACAGTAAAATGGTTATTGGTGCTGAAAAAAACTAGACATTTTGTATTGAAGTGCCACCTCCATTTGTATACTGTACAAAAAGGTGCGCCTACAGGTCTGCGCATTTAGATAACGCTCACCTCACGCACAACTAACCATTACATGCATGCTGGATTAGCAATTTTGCTTGCCCACATGTAACACATATAAGAAAATAGTCGTTATAAGGTAACATTTCAGTACTTGGTATGATAAGGAACTGTTTATTTTATTTAACACAAACGACCGGACATAACATTTGGGTCCCTGCATGAACGTGTGCACCGTAGTATGGGGGGTAATCTGCCATATCTGGAGAGTTCCCCGGTCTCGAAGGCAAGTGGGTAAATTTCGTACGGGTACCTGAGCTCACCTAGAGCTAAAGGCGGACCGGCTCGGGTTGCGCCAGCATTGACCATTAAAGAGCAATGCAAAAGCAGTCCCGTGGACGTTAAATATTGGCTGAGGGTCAGTCCGAATTTTTTTCTGACCGTTGAAGAGGCGGCTAAGAAGTCAGTTACAACTTACAATATCTATGTAGGAAAAATGTAATACTTAATTATAGAGTAATTATTTAGCCACATAATCGTGTGTTCATGTGTTACGTTTGATGCCTAAACAATATAAGAATGACAACGTAAAGAGACGACGAAGGAATAGTGATAGTTCGTTGGCAGGTCACGATCGTGCACACCATGGCATACAATCATTACGATGAGCAGATATCCTGCTAAATAGCAAGGTGCCAGCGACGCAGCGATCCGTCAATGCAGAGTCAACGTGACGGCAATGCTCAGGTCGATCCATATTTGACGGCATTTTTAAGGTTCTCACTGCTTAGCTGCCGTCGCGGTTGTCGATTCGCGCGTTCGTACGCCTATGCACTAGAATTAAAAACATTTTTAAAGAGGTTGTTTTTAATTCTTCTTGCCTATGCACTGCGCAATGCATTCGGCTTCGGTCTCGAATCTGTTGGCATTGCCTCCACAGCCGCCATAGACGAATGTGTGACACCGCTTAGTGACAGCGTCATATGTCCACCGTTCGAAGTAGCCATAACATAGGCCGCGCTTTGTAGGCTCTAGGCAACGCTTCGCTGAGGTTCCTGAAACAGTGCAGTCATGCAAGCGACATCGGGGGGTAAGCGTTCTAGCATCTTACCAGTGTAGTGCTTCTGTGCGAACAGAAGCCAAAACTATTGCGTTGTGGAAATGTGCCGCAAAACATAATAATAATAATAATAATTGTCATCATCTTCATTATTGAATTGATACATGAAAAACGCTTATATTATTGGTTTTGCTCGGTTCGAGAAATTAAACAAATTGTAGCCTGCTTAGAAAACAGCCTATTGTTTTACAACGCATACGGATAACTAAGTAATTTCAAGTATACAGTACTTCTCCCAGCTCCGACAAGGGGCAAAATGGACGGTGCGGTTTTAGTGGATCTGTGAGTCGCACACCACCGTGGTTTCAACCTGACGCTCGGTGTCAACATGCATATTATCACTTAATCTCTCTCAGAGAACATGGATTGAGTGGGATCCACAGCTTTGGTTTGCTGCTTGAATTTTATAGCACACTTGAATTTTCTCGGTAACATTGGATCCTCAAGTAATGTGCAGTTCCGGAGAGTGAGTCACATCATTGTTTTTGTCTGCATGACCGAACATGGAGGTAACACTTGGCGCTTTGCCAATTGTACTCTATAAGATATCCGTGACCTGCTGGATCAGATTATTAATGATGATGATAATAATGATAATAATAATAATATTGTATATGTTATATAACTGATATGTTAGTAATTGTGATACATGTGCATATGTATAATAATAATAATAATAAGATCGAGAAAAAAGACGAAAGTACAGGGACTTAGAGCCCAGATACCACGTCGTGCCTATCGCTATGGAAACACTAGGTCCCGCTAGTAAAGGCACAAGAAGATTCATTTAAGAGCTTGGCGAGCGGATACAGGAGAACACAGGCGACCGACGAGAGAGCGAGTTCCTGCGGCAGTTGCTCTCGCTGGTGGTATGCAGAGGTAACGCTGTCTGTATAATCGGGTCAATGTTTTGAGAGGAAGAGACTGCTACCGAGATATCTAATTATATATTAATACATGTTCAGACCTCACAATTGTATGATCAGCAATAAACAATAAAATAATACTAATAATAGTAATAATATTATTACTATTATTAATAATAGTAGTTATTATTATTATTGAATATCTATTTTTTATAATGAGAAAAAATAGAAAAATGCAGAAATAGCTACATAAATTGCTTTGCCTTCAAATCCATAGTAATCAATACTCTAGACAGAAAATAGACTGGCAAAAAAACGCGACTGGCAACGCACACGCTGCGAGAGGCCGGTCGGCCGGCTGAGTCTGGAGTGACCAGTCAATTTGTCGATATGGACGATTTGTCCTTGCCGTGAACGTGGCGGCTCTAGTTGTATCTAGTTCTCGTGAGCAGGAAGTACTAACCTTCCTCAGCTCCCAGTACCGGAGCTGTTACAAGCGCCAGGCACACAAGGAAGACGCCGAGCGAAATGACTTCTCGCTTCGCAACCATCTCAATTTGTTGCTGCTGCTCCTACTGCTGTTAACGACGACGACGACGACGGTCGTTGTGCGTGTGTCGAATCGGATGGCGTAGGAATCGGGCAGAACGAGTAGAAGAAGCAGAAGAAAAAACACTAGCTTTAAAAAACAACACAACTTCTAGAATTGCAAATTGCCGTGCAACGTACTCGATCGACTATTACGATTAGCTCGACGATTGCATACGACTCTATAGCTACCTTTACGGCTATATATACACGATTCGGGCTGCACACTTGCACACGCTGCGCCGGACAATGATCATCTAGACACGAAACGACACCTATATATATGGACAACCTTCGAGTTTGAAGGGTGCTGGCCGTAATGGATTGCCTTTGCCGATAATAAATATGCCGACAATAATAAATCGTTTGACGGTCAGGTGGCCTGCGCTAGCTCAGGCAGTATTCTCCCCGCCTGTCGCCGCACGCGTTTACAGGTGTTTTTTTGCAGAAATAGAGAGAGAGAGAAACAAATCAAGTCTATACCGTTCGAGGCCATTCGGCAATGTGACGGCGGGGCGGCGTGGGAGGGGTAGAGGAAAGAAAGAAGATGACTGCAGAGAGAGTAAGACGGACACGTCGATACATTTGAGCACGTATGCATTTGGTATATATTTGATGTATATATATACATGATATATATATATATATATATGTATATACGAGAGCGGATCGAAAACATTCAGTACTTCAATCAAGCAGTATCCCAAAACACTGTGTATACGTAGTGCCATCGATTTCGGAGAGACCGGAAATGATACCCCTTCGCGAAGGCGGTTGACGTCAATGAGAAGAAGAAAAAGAAGACGCTGAAAAGTTCGTGATATTGTACTCAACAATCGCCAAATTACTATCAGGGAGATAGCTGAGAAATTGGAGATATCTTATAGAATGGGTTGTAACAGTTTTGATCGATATTTTATGCGTCAGAAAACTGGCTCATGTTTGCCACCTACGGTCTACGGTCAGTAAGGAATACCGCGAGACTTCAAGATGATTGCGCAAGAACGTCCGGCGCAAGAGGCCTGAGCTATAGGCAAAAACACTTGGATCGTCCATCACGGCAACGCACCGGCACACACATCGTCACTGATTTAGATTAATTAATGAAAAGTTCGATTGATATATTTCCGCAGCCTTCCTATTCGCCGGACCTGGCTTATTGCGACTTTTTCTGTTCCCTCGGATAAAAACGTTGTCAACTACCTATCTTCAGAAAGAGCAATCACTGGAAAATCCTACGCAACTCGTTAGCTCTTCTTGCAAGAGAAAAATTAGACCAACTGAAGCAGCGTATTTTACGCGAGCACTACGGCCTGGAGGGCAGAAGAAGACTGTGCTGCTTTACTACCTCATATTCTCGAGGTCTGGTATGACTACTTGTATTTAGAGACCTGAAACATGTCTCTCAAGAAATACATATCAAGGCTACACGATGTAATAATACCCTCCGTAGAAGAGTTGTTTTCATCGTAAGATGTTAAACATTTTGCTTGTGTTTGAAATCGTGGGACTAGATGTGTTGAGGCAGGGACTATATTGATTTTTTTTATTATAAATGCATGGTCTTTGTCCAGTTATTGCATTTACAATATATTGTAATATTGTACTCCAAATTTGATCACCTATATATGGATGCAGCTATGTCTATTATAGAGTAGACTACACATATATTTTATAGCAAACATGAGCGAATCTCACATTTTGCCGCAGGTAAAATATAAGAACAGTATTAATGCGGTGTAAGTCTTTGCGGTTTAAAGAACATCTCCAACGGAGCCTTCTTATAAAATGCGGTGTATGTCTTTGCGGTTTAAAGAACATCTTCAACGGAGCCTTTTTATAAAATGCGACTGTACGCCTTTTAAGTGCGTTTATATTTATCTTTAAATACGGTTCGCAGACTGGAAGCAGCACAACACTGAAAAATTAAAATAGAATTATATATACGAAAAAATATCTGCTTTTTTTAAATAATTGTGCATCTATATTGTTTTTATTCTATATATTGTGTTTATTAGTAGTAAAGAAGATTTGACTAACTCTGATACAAGAGGCTAAAATCGAGCTGAGCAGACACTTGAATATTAAGGTTGCGAGTTGCAATTGATGTAGTTAGTGAAACACCATCACTTCGTAGTCATAATATAAATGTCCACGCTTTAAGACAACGCATTTTCGCATAGATACCAGCATTCCATTTTCCGCACACCAGTGCCCCACACCGTCCACAGCTTGTTAGTTTTATGTGATTACCTTGGTTTCCAATTTTGCAGCACATTTTGAGATTATCTGCGTATTCAAGGTATTTCACATCAAACAGTATATATATATATATATATATACAAGCACTGCACATAACAAAGGAGATGTACAGCCACCTTGAGGTACCCTCGAGGATGCAGAAAACAAGTGACTGAGATAACAATCCAGTCGCCCGGGAAAAGACTGATTCCCTAAATAAGTGCGAAACCAGTTCATCATGAAAGCATGTATACCAATGTTTTTCATTTTCCTAAGTAGCAAGGTCTGGCCAACACGATCAAAATCACTCGTTGGAACGAGTATGGTGAATTTATGAACACAGCCCAATCTTGTGACATCTCGAGAAGTTGAGTATATGTAGTTCGAGAAGCGTTGAAGTTATCTGTTGAGTCAAATCGAGTAGTTTTTCTCTTACAAGAAAACCCCGTCTGGGAGATGCTTACCGAGCAAGATGGCTTAGTGGCAAAGCCTTTGTCTTGCATTCGCGAGGACTGGGTTCGAGACCCAGACCGGCCACTCTTAAATTGGTTTGCATGGTTTCCAATTTAGACAAGGTAAATGCCGGAGTGGATTACAATTAGTCATGACATGAAAAAACCGTACACAAGCAATTGCCTTACGGAAAATCTAAAGAAAAAAAGATACAAGTCTATTTCCTACGATTAACATGCAATAGAGTACAGTGATACAAGTCTATAATTTCCTACATCAGTTCTTTGCCCCTTCTTGTGGGTTACCATACTTTACTAACATATCAGAAACAAGACGATCATTATCTTAGAATCTCTCAAAAATCTGCTTAGGTGGCTCAAAGAGGAACTGAGCGAGCTTCTTGTAAAAAAAAAACAGCGGTAATTCATCTCGGGTAGAACTTAATTTCACTTTCAGCATCGTAAGTAAATTTTGGATCTCTACATCAGACACTGACGAGTCCAACTCATCAGATGATGAAGGTAGGAACGCTCACCTGGCAACTGTAAAAAACCGCTAACGGGTTTATTGCGAGTCGGATCACGATGTAGAGATGGGATTTGACTTGCTCACGTCTTTATGATTAGATGCAACAGATCCAGATTGTACCAGGTTTTCAATTGTTTTAGAATCAGTAGTAAGTATAGGGTTAAGTAATGATCTTCCATCATGTGTTTAACGTTATAAACCCAACAATTTACAAAGATAAATTAATTTATTTGGTATTAGAATCCGCCGAACCAGCAGTTGACTAGTCAACGTTGGGCAGATCGTCACAGACAGTCACCGACAACTATCACCGGGAATAGTGCAGCAATAGTTGATTGCAATACACATCGCGACCACGATCAGCACGAATA
This sequence comes from Dermanyssus gallinae, assembly GCA_003439945.1. Taxonomy (NCBI): domain Eukaryota; kingdom Metazoa; phylum Arthropoda; class Arachnida; order Mesostigmata; family Dermanyssidae; genus Dermanyssus; species Dermanyssus gallinae. The sequence goes on along the minus strand of QVRM01002492.1, from coordinate 155,709 downwards.
ACAGAGCTTCCTGAATTCGTTACATAACAGCAAACGAAACGAAGTATATTTTTTGTGTCAGGATATCAATTCCAATATGTTATCGGGGGACATCAAATTAATTTCAATTGCGCAAACACTTGTTTTTTTTTTACGAAAACACAAACGCCATCAGCTCGTGGGTCTATCCAATCTAAAAACATTACAACCGTTTTCCAGTGTTAATTTCGCATCACGTATCGATTTATCGAGCCAAGTTTCAGATAAGAATATTAGATCAACGTTCTTTAACAATCCGACAGTTCCTCTTCCGCAGAGTGCCCCGAGTTTGAGGCACTCGGAGTGCACTCGAGGACGGTGAAAGCGGCACAATAGGCGAGTTGGCAACTGCCAGGCCATCAAACTCAGAGCGCACTAGCTCAGGTGAGAAGCGACCAAGGAAGGTATTGATAACCGTGTCGATCGCCAGATAGACAATGAGCCACCTCTTAGATTGATTTTACTGCATTGTAGAGATCAGAGGAGATACGAGGGACGAAACCGTGTTCCTTAAACACCCTCTTAAGCCGGGGAACAAGGCCGACGTTCGACGCAGCTGATCCGAGAAGAACTATCTGCTCTACTTGGACTTCTCTTCCGCTAAATCAAACGAAAGCAATTCGTATGCGAGCAGTCCAGTCTGTGCCTAGACAGAAGCTTAGGAAAACTCTATCGCGTCTGGACAGGTGCAAACACAAGGCGCGAGAAACTGTCAAAAACTGTAGCGCACAGAAATTCATGACCGACCTCGAGGAGCGCTAAACGCTGACATACGCTCCTGTTCACTTTCAGTATACCCGCTGCTCACACTGTATTTTCAGAGCTTTGATCTACGTAAAAGATCCACATTGGAAGGCACTGTAGCATTCCTTGCCAAGCATTTGCCATGCTACTACAAGGAAATGTTGGCGCTATCACACGTTTTGGTGCTTTTAAGTTCGAGACATTGAGAGTTCTGTCCTGCAGGGAGTCTTTACTCTCTTGTAGCCTAACATGTCCCTATTTTCGAATTTTTTTCTACTGTAATCGTATTTCGTACTCTTTTTTTTATTATCTTACATTTAGACATTTATTTAGGAATTTTCGAATTTTATAACTTTGACAATTTCTATATGGCTTGAAAATCTACCAGCGCTTTTCGGGTCACAGCTAAGTGAATGCAAGCCGCCAGTGCCGATTTTAACTTAGCTTGCTTCACTAGGGAAGAATTTTCATGCTGAAGACCCTATCTTTGTAGCGGCAGACATGTAGAATGTATATATCGGAAAGGTCTAGCGGGGTGTCTAATGGCGCAGATGGTGCGTTAAGCCATCCTTAACTGAAAGTCTCCTGGAAAGCTCAAAACGCTTTCTCACGATTCGACCATGAACTGGCTCAAAGACATGGCGTGTCAGTTCCATGCTTAATTTACCCGTTCAACTTGCACTTATATTGGTATTTTTACAAATTGCAATTTTCTTCCTACAAGACAAAGTCACCCTTATTCAAAGTAAACCTAAGTATATATATAATGCACATGCGCCGACCAGTATGGCCTGCACAAATTCTCAAAATGTTTTCAGGTGCTAATAACCACAGTAGCAACGATATAAAAATGTGCACAATCAAAAATCCGTATGCTCATGAAATTTCCCAGTGCGGGTATGTGAAAGTATTAGGGAGTATAAGCACTAGACTATGGTATGATATAATATGACGTTTATTGATACGTAATTGTAGTTTCTCATTTGTGCTACAACTTCACGTAGCCACAGGCTAGTGCGAAGCATATGTACAAGTTACAGTAAGATTTTATACATTATCACCGTAGTATTGCAATTATTTATCTATGGATTGTGCACATATTTACATAGTTACGGTTCAATCAGACGCAAGTAAGGTTAGATAGTGCCTTCTCGCAGCGTTTTTGAATTGACTAAGCAATATAAATGTCCTAATGTCACTAAGCAACTTGTTCCACAATGTAAGGCCATGGCGGCTACGCCACTGACCATTTTTTCCTGACATGTTTCGCATGCGCCCGGAACGTCAGATGTTCGTCAAGGACAATACCCAGGAACTTCGTTTCAACTAGCATATCAAGCGTGCAGTCGCATGCAAAAACCTTCAGAATTCATTGTCGTTTGGCCTCCTAGAGTTTTAAATTGAACAACACTTGTTTTTAACCAATTAATGTAGAGGCCGTTATTTCTGAACCATAGAGATAGACTCTCAATATATTCACGAATCATTGCTTCAACGTGATGGGGAGAGTCGCCCACGAATAGAGCCATTTTGTGTCGTCAGCAAATAAGGTTAGTTTAACACGATTTGGATTACTTAAAATATCGTTAACAAAAATATTAAATAATAGCGGATCACTGACGCTCCCTTGAGCCACTCCAATTGACATATTTTCTATACGGATAAGGGATGGTCCAATTTGGACAACTAGACGTCTTTCAGAAATGAATGAGCGCACCCACCTTATAAAATTTTGATTCGCCCAATAATTACAAAGTCTTTTTTAAAGAATGTCTAGATCTACTGTATCAACTTACTATGGTGTTATAAATCTGCAAGCCGACTTGGTTATATTCGCAGTATGCTAACTAAGATCTGTGAGAGGGATGACATTCTCCACATGGCCTCTAAAATACTTTAAAGTTGGCATATGAGCGCCATTGATGTTGTACTTAAGATTCAAGTTGTCTAAGATGACGACGGCACATTTCGGCACGGGGAGAGACATGTTCATTTGGCGCACCGCTCTGAAACGTTGTTGATAGCAACTCCATCAACAAAGGCGTATAAAAATCAAATTTTATTTGGAACAAGGGTTAACTATTATCATTATGTACATGTACCACAATTACTAAACTATCAAGTATATAACATCTACAATATTGCTTATACTACTAATATTGCTCGAGTGTCGGTGACCACTCAACATCATCTTGGCGTTGCCTCTCTGTAGTTTCACTGACCCCCTCTGCCGGAGGAACGCGGTCGATCTTGGCTCCGCTGTGGTCTGAAAGAGGTCCTCAAGAAGATGCGGGAATAGGCGCCGTTTGTGCATCTCCCGTTGGTGAATGATGTGGCCGACACCCGCGCTGGCTAGTGCACGATAGCCAAGGGCGTACGTGTCGGAGACAGTGACGTCCCACGCCAGCGGCCGATTATGGTCCCAGTCCCGGCAGGTAAAGCCATCTAGTCGACGCCTGTCGTCCCTCTGCAGTCCAGCAGGCTCACACTGGACGCGATAGCCGGCTTGTCTGAAAGCGCGCCCGAGGATGTCATTGATGGCATTATCGCGGACCTGCGTAAGCCCCGCCTGCGTAAGTGCAGCTAAGCCGGTGCAGGCCGCGCTCCTCCACCGTTCCACCGCGTGGACATTCCTCTCTGTGAATATGCTTATTGGAGCACAATTCTTATGTCAGAGTGTACAATTAAACAAATAGTAGCAATGGTATAGACCTGAAACTCCCACCAAACCGATTGCGCCGACAGCTTGTTGGCACATCACGCATTAGCAGATGTTTGTTGTGGCTCGCAAGAAGTCTAATTGACTAGGGCCATAGCCGTTTGGGTAAAATTAGCGCCAACGTTTTGGAGGCAACGACAAAACAGAATATTGCTGTTCTTAGAGCTAAGACTTTGTGCTTGACAAGACAGCCCTAAACCTTTGTCGTGTAGAATCTACAAATATTTCTGTATATTAGTGACACAATTCATGTCATTCCTGTGTCATATATACATTAGAATACCTTCAAAAATTTGCCAACGCTCAAAGTTATCTCTTTCTCTATGAGTTTAGGGTGTCTCTCCCGGTCCAGCCAACTCCACATATCGCTTACGGAGGGACACCCGGCTAAAATTGTTTTCTCGGGTGTCCTAGAGCCCGTCCTTGGAGATCTTCTTGACGTTCATTCGGAATTAACTTACCTCCTTTTGCAGATAATCGCGCCTTTACCTGAGTTCAAAGAGCTATTTTTCGACGTCCATGCTAGCTTCCGGACGGGCTCGACCCGACGCATCTATTGCCTCCCGAATCCGCTCCGCCGCCCCGGCCAGTGCCTGGGCCAACTTCTTTCACTTGCGCGTTCTAGGCTCGATACAGCATTGCGACCTGTCGGTGGAGCGTTTAATCGACGCCAGGGCGACCTGTACCGCGCCGTTGCGCCTTGTTTCGGGGGAGTCCCCTGCTGGCCGATTTCCTGTCTCCCGGCGGTCGAGGTTGTCCGATTCCGCTCCCAGCTCTTCCTTAGGGTTACTACGTACAGGGAACTATGACAGGGAACAATACACTGCCTCGCCGGCCCATCGTTTACTCCCTGCGGTTATTGGGATTGCCGATTCTGGTCATAAATCGCAGAAAATCATAGCCAAATCAAGCTAAGACACGCGAAATTCCTCGTAATACTGGAGGTACTACTTCCGTTAACCAAGGATTAGAGAGTTCAAGAGAGGACAAGAGAGTTTCAACTAACCATTACGACCTGAAAAGGACAACAAGACTGCAATGTAGTTTTGCCCCAATGTCTCATGACAGCGTCCTGGGAAAATGCCGTTCCTCGTTCGTAGCTATTAGCTGTATCCATTCGCGCGAACGTGAAAAGCGCAGCGGGCCAGGGCGGCCAAGTGGGGGTACTTTCGTTTGCTACAATCACAAGCTAGGCGACTTCACGACGTGTCTAGCGGAGAATAACGTCATAGCCCTACAAGGCTCGACAATGTCCGTAGTTGCAGCATATGTCCGACCCGCAGATTCGGAATCTACACTCACTATGGTAGAGAAGCTGGTCAGCGGTCTGGAAGCAGTATATCCCCTAGCCGGTGCGCCCCTGATAGTCGCTGGTGACTTCAACGCCCGCCTTGATCAGCCGAACTCGAGCCGCACCATAGCTCTCCGAGACACCCTAGCACATTACGGCTGCTGGATAGTCAATTCCAAGCTATCGCCAACATTTTTGGGGTACTCCGGAAGCTCGGTCATCGACGTGTTCGCCACCAACGTGCCCAAAGAAGTGATCAGGTATCAGGGAGGAAACAACAAGCTTCGTGAAGGCGCATGCATTCGAGCCCACGTTCCAGTGGCCGTGGACCTCACGGTTACTCGAAGTGCTGCACTCTAGTATACAGCCAGTTTCTTTTTCCAAAAAGCACAGGCCATGGTTCAACCACAGCTGTCGGCTTGCTCGCCGAGTCCAGATTACCTTCAGGTTCCTAGCGGAATCGAATCCGGGTTACCATCAGCTTGCCTCGATATTCAGAACAATTTGTAGGAAAACATACGCGACGCAGCGTAAGAGGTACCAGGAGATGCTGGAGGCTCGCCTTATAGCCGACGCAGAGCGTCATCCCTACAGATGGCTGGCCCACCGAGGGAGCACCGCGGCCTGCCCTATCAGCTCGTCAGCCCTCATTCATCACTTCTCGGAAATGTTCGCTTCACGGGACACCATTCCTCGCGAGGTGCCAAACCTAGTCGCCGTGTGGGGTGAATCGACGACATGGCTACGGGACTCCCTCCAGCAGGAGTTCACCGTCGAGGAGGTCCTACGAGGACTTCGTAGTCTCCGCAGTAATAAAGCCTCCGGCCCCGACAGAGTACGCAATGAGCATCTAAGATGTGCACTCTTTCTTGCTCCTTGCTGGTCCGCGCTATTCAACGAATGCTTGCGGACGGGCACGCTCCCAGCAAAGTGGAGGGATGCAAATCTGCTAGTTATACCTAAGGGTAAGGGGGATCCGGCCATGCCGTCGTCTTGGCGGGGCATCGCGAAGAAGAGCGTATGCTATAAGCTACTCTCTTGTCTGCTGACATGGAGACTGTGTGACTACCTGGAGGGCGTAGGAGCCATCCCGACCGAGCAGCATGGATTCCGCAGAGATCGCTCGACAGAAACCGCTGTACGATTCTGATGGAGGACGTTAAGAGGGCGTTAGCCATAGCGATGAACCCTCTGTATGTAGTCTTCGTCGATTTCAAGGCAGCATTTGATTCGGCGCCTAGAGACATGGTCTTACGCACGTTGGCAGAGGTTGGCGTGCCAGTTAAAGTACTCAACCTTCTCGCGGCCATCCTGCAGGAGAACAGAATAACCATCGAGGATGGTATCGCCGAACTTGAACCTTTCGCCCAGACAACAGGCCTAGCTCAGGGTGACAACCTGAGCCCTCTCCTGTTCTCTATCCTACTGAAGGACCTGCCCGCCCAAATAAGAAGCCCGAGAAATCTAGTCAAAGTTATCTTGTACGCGGACGACTTGGTCATATATGGTCCAAGCAGGTCTCAGGTACAGCAAGCCTTAGCCCGTCTTTACGTCGCTGTAAATGCTTTGGGTCGAACGGTAAACCAGAGAAAGACAGAAGCAATGATATTCAGGAGGGGCGGCAGGATCACTGGCACTGACACCTTGCGATACGCCAGTGTACCGCTCGCGTACGTAAACAGGTTTCCATACCTGGGGCTACTGTTTTCTTATAACGGACGCAACTTCACCGCACACATTGCCGAGAGGTGCAGGAAGGCAGTGACCGCTGTATGGGCAATAAAATCGCCACAGCTGTTGTCACTCGAAACCGCCTTGAGACTGTTCGATCTCAAAATAGCCCCAATCGCGTCGTATGGGATACGTGTCATTTGGGAGGACCTCACGGCGCAGAACCTCGAACAGCTTAACCGTGTTAAGGCCTCCTTTCTCAAGAGGGCTCTGGGATTACACATCTCGACCCGGAACCGCCTAGTATATCTCCTAGCAGACACACCGCTGTTCACTGAAGATCTGCGGCACCGCTTTGATTTGTCGGCGACAACGGCTTTCAAGGACAACCTCGAGTGCTGGGAGATAAAGTTCGCGGATATCGATGATAAATTCTTCGAAACTGGAGCTATGACACGTAACGAATGGAGAGGGGCGTATCGTTACAACCGTCATGTCGTAACCCGCTATGCCGTACACGGCTTTCATCATAAACTATGTATCGTGCGGGACTTCCACGAACCAGATGACCATTGCAGGTGCTCTAGATGCAAAGCACACTGTGGAAGATACCACGCCGCTTCCTGTGCTCTGGTCCCTTCCCTAGATAGCCTGTCTGACCCCATCTTAAAATATTCGAGATGAGCACTTTCTAGTATATTTCCATATAGGAGAAAATTGGGTTGTAGCTATATAGTCCGTGTAATATATACTTATATACCGGATGTCTTGTGGGCTCAACCCCAAATGTGACACGACCATGCCTAATGGTGCAATATTAGCCGCTATTGTATACAGTGAAGAGATATATATATATATATATATATATATATTGTGTTTATACTACCTGGCAAAGGTGAATAAATGTTTGAATTGAATTGAATTCGCGCGAACGTGAATTTGCTGCGATTTGTGTAGTTGTGGCTCTAGCGGTAATTTCGAGACGTTTTTAAAGTGAATTGTACCCTAACGGACTGAGGCAGTTTCTAGAGTTCTGTAGATAATTGCTACAGATTTCACTGTCTTGAAAACACAGTGTTTCCGACATCCACGACCGGACCATTCCACGCAGGGGCAGTTTGGCCAGCAGCTGAAGTCGTGTTTGTGCAGTGACTCGTCATGCTCGTTAAAGTCGGAGGAATTTAATTTATAGACACATTTATTATAAAATTGACGCTCGCATTGGGCCTCAAGGCCTCTGGCACGAAATCACGGAGGTCCCGGCACCAGATACCGTCTAAGCGGTAAGTATATACTTTGAACACGATATTCTCGAATTTTTATTTTATTCGATATATCCGAGTTTAATTTTACTCAATATGTTCGATTTTCTCTGCCTTCTCCTCGTCATGACCACTTGTTTATGTTCGCGTTGCTCAGAGTCACTTGAGGGATTTAGAGCTCACTGCTCAGGTTGCGAGCAGACACTGCACTTCTCATGTGTCCGAGAATAAGAAGAAGAATCAAAATAAGACACGTGAAGCACCATCATTTGAAATGTGAAAAGCACGATACTTCGTCGTTTACCGAAAGAGAACACCTATGTACTGGTAGAAAAACTGGTCTACTGTCTAGGCACTCTATGCAATGACACGCTCGTTCCTTGCGCCTGGAAATTATAGCAGTCGATTGAACTGACTCGATACCCGGCGTTTTTTAGAGCTTCAGTAGATACGTTTGCCGATGTTAGATGTTGGGTCATCACAGGCACCATCAATCACAGACAGCACAAGCTTAATATCGGAACAGACAGTTTATCTCGTCGACGACAATCTTATGCACTATGGAGCTCATTTTAGAGACCACTTGCCAATCGCGGTTAGGCTCCTCCTTCCGATCGGCTTCACAGCTGCTTTACGTCGGCCACCACTAGCCAAGCACATCAGCAGTCAGCGGCTTCAAGAAAGACTCCATGAGGTATTTCCCTGTACCTTCAGCCCCGGATAACAATAGACACACTAATTTGCTGCAGTACGCTGCCAGACCATGCAAATTGACGAAGGCGAATCCTTGGAGAAATTATACCTGTAGAGCCGTGGGTACAGTTAACTGCACGCCTGTTTGTCTTCATTTGCCCCGGTATGCGGCGCCTCTTCATAATTTTCAAGAGTTGGTATTGGCGAACGTATAAGGTCGAGCGGAGAAAGTACCTGGGCCATGGGAGCGAAGAAAGTACCTGGGGATGAACGCTAAGCGAGCAGTTTCATGGGCTGAGGCAATATCGCTAATTAATAGTATGTTAAGAATACAACAGATTACTTCTAACGGGAGTTTACGGAGGGACGAAAGACAAATCCCGTCCAAGCCTAGTGCTTTAGAAGGTCCGCGGAACCTCGAAGAGATCAGAGTTGGGAGTGTATACGGGGCAAGGGAGTGGTTCAGGGGGTGGTTGTGTCATCGTGTTGGCCCAGTGTTCTACAACTTCGGTGGCCTGCGTGTTGTGTATGGTGTGTTTGCCGTCCAGCACCTCATGAGCGCATTTGGATCGGCTTTGGCTAAAAAGTTTTTGAGTGGTTGCGTAGTCTTGACGTCGCTGTTGCCTTTTAGATACTCGCGCTTCAGTGGAAGGAGTTTCTCTAAGTGCACGACGTCAGGCAGTGTGTTTAAAATGTTTGTTCAGAAAGTCGTTTAAGGCGATAGTGTGGTCCTCACCTGAGCAAATTATATTTGACAGATGAGTAAGGTCTGTTGAAATTATGTTGCGTTTGGGAAATGTGTTTGTAAGGGCTTGTATTTTGGATATAATAATATATTTTTAGAATGGATTATAGGGGCCATGTGCGTGAGTTAAAATTAGTAGCTAAAAGGTGGTCAATTTCTCTAGGTGTTTCGTTATTATTATCTAATATTATTCTGCTTCTAATTTTGCTAAAAGTTTACGGACTTGTGGGTTCCATCTGGCCTTCTTAAAGGGGGGGGGGCTAAAATGTTCTCATTATATTCGTCCGGCACGACGACGGTGTAAATTAAGACCTGATTTAGAATTAACAGCCTGTAAGCAAGTTCCAGATGGACATTTACAATTTGGCGGGGATTCGCGTGAAATACTAGGGGGGTTAAAAAAACTATTATTAGAAGCAGCACTGTCATTTTGTGAGGAACTTAAAATCAAATTATTAGTCTGTGATCGGTTAGGAGTTGGGAGGTGGCACGAACTTCTTGTTGATTGTGAGTCAATCTAATGTGGCTCGCGAGGCCCACGCCAGATTTGCATACTCGCCCGCAAGACTGGCAGCTGAGTCTTCCGGCGGTTTTGTCACGTGATGCCATCGTTGTCTTGGTCCACAGCGGTGCTTAGATTTCTTTAAAGGTTTCGTACGTGAACGATGGCGCGATTTTACGCAGATGTTATTTGGTAAAATCGCTAAAATGAAGCGGTCTTTAGACCATCATTCTGTTTGTCTCTACCCAGGGAGCACTATGTCATATCTCGTCACGTACTGTGTTTATGCAAAATAGCGTCGAAAGTAGAAGTTAAAAATTGCACATTAATATGTACAATAGTAGTGTCGGTTTAAGATATATATTTGTGGCAGTTAGATGGAAGACTAGCATCAGACAGATTAATTGCTGTCTCTTCGATTCAGTGGAATCGAAGCATCTATCACAAGTATATAGTAGATATGTAGGTAGTCAATAATTATATATATATATATATATATATATATATACACCAAATTTCTTACACCAGCAAGTTGTCAAAAAATACATGGAAAAGACGCCAAGATATATTTGGCAAAGCAAACTGCCCTAGGCAATAAACGCCCAAAATAGATTTATTTAGCATGTACTTGGTTCGCCTGGTATCGTGGCTATTGTTACAGTGTTCATAAATAAATTTTACATCGCAGGAAAAGAGGTTTGAGTAGAAATTAGAGAACAGGTGGAGTTAGGATGCCACCTCTACCAAAACAGTTATCCTCTTATGGTGAGCCACGAATGAACTGCGACGCTGCTGATGCTGAAGTCGTGTAATATCAAAACTGAAATCACTGTTGACTGCGTTCCTCTTGCTCCACGATAGAAAACTCGAATCCATTTTTCACGAGTCGATCGAAGAGCGACGTCCTCTCTAGGGCGAAGCCTGGCGTCAAGTAACCACCCCTACGCAAAAAATCCTACACATGTAAGCTAAACGTACATACTACAAACATCCAGCAGGGTAAAACACTTTAAATGTCAATATAAAGTATTGGCCAAACGGCAATGGTGTTGTTTGCAACGCTAAATAAACTTTTTATGACATAACGCCACCAAGGTAAAATCTATAGACTCCAGTTCGACAACCTCACTATTGAAATATTCCGCAGGCTAGCTGCAGTATCGTAGTGATCTTGGATATTCTGTAACATAATTAGAAGCTACAACAAAATCTCGAACTATCTATCGTTAATGAAGCATTGTACACAAAGTAATCAGACGCATGTTTTGTCGACAAGCGCGTGTAACACTAAAAGTATACGTTTATAAACAATGGCTGACGGCTAACATGCTTAAGTAAAAAAAAACTATATGTATATATATATATATATATATATATATATCGCGAGAATGTCTTGTTTTGAAGTGAAAGTGAAATTACAAAATTTTGTTATACGGTTGTGGCATTCGTACACAAAACACCTGATGGCAAGATAGGAGGTCGTTTGTCTGAACATACCGGCGTTTTAATGATTGAACTTTCGCGTTCAATACATGCAAATGTTGCCATTACGCTCATCAAATAAACACATTCAGGACAATACACATTTAATGGAAATGGGCATTTTAGTACTAAATCGATAGTGGTTCGGTTCGTGATTTTATTACCGTAAGCTATTTTCCCGCCGGCCCCGGATGCCGTACTTTCATGGGGTCCCGTGTTAGCAGAGATGGAACGTTAGCGACCGCCAGATACAAACCGCCAACGTCCTTCCTCTGTTAACACGTAACCCTGTGGAAATTTGACATGCAGTCCTCCAATTTAGCCCCTGAAGTTAAAGTGCGCTTTAAACATACACATATATATATATATAAATATATATACGTGTGTGTGCTTGTTACCTGAGGGGCAGTTTCTCAGTTTCGGTGACCAGGCAGATGGCGGCATTGACAAGGCAGATTGAGGTAGTCAAATAGGCAACCTCGGGCCCGTCAAGTCTGGCCACAAGCCGTCGTCGCGGAGCTGCCGACTCGGGCTCGTCTCGGTACCAACCTGTAGCTATGCCTGCAACAAAACAAAAACGAGAAATTATTTGTCGGCGGGTGAGTATCAACCGAGAGAGAAAAATTAGAGGGACCACGAGACAGTGGTCAACAAATGGGATGCAATCAGTTTCGTTCATTCCAACAACCCAGATTGTGTATATATATATATATATATATATATATATATATATATATATATATATATGTAGTTTCAACTTATTCATGTAGTTGAGTTTTTATTTCTATAATGACGCCTTTATTTTTTACCACAGAAATATGAGTCACACTCAATGATAGAACTATCCATTATTGACATACGGCAATCATGCTTGTAGAATAATGATGTGGTAATTAGTCGCCAATCAGATTGCAAATATTTTGTTAGTTCGTTAGCCCATTTGGACACGCAATAACCTACAAAAGATTTTATATTTTCCGAGCAAACTACGTTCTTAGAAATAAAAAAAAATATTGGCTCGGAAGGGTATTCAGCTTGATGTCAAAGAATTCTCAAATAAATCGACGCGCCTAAGCTAAGTTAACGCACGTGCATTACTTTGTTAAATAGAGTCGCTGGGGCGTAAAGCGCCCTCTCAACCACCAATCGATTCGCCATACCTTCAATATCCCTTTTTGCATTTCATCAATCAGTCTTTTATGTCTATTCAGGTAGGGCTCCCAAATTAAAAAAAAATAGGGGATAATAATAGATATACTGTTAAAATCACAATTAGCAGTATATTTAGACCGGCTTAAATATGATGGGCAGAAGCATAGTCTCGTAAGTCGTGTGATCATGTACTAGCGTCTTGAATTTCAGCACAACTTACTTAGATATAGAATAGCTATTAACTTAAGTAGAATTTTCTTCTCTCTCTCTCTCTCTATGTATATATATATATATATATATATATATATATATATATATATCCGCAATACATGTTTGAGATAATCATAGTTTTTTAATAACGTTAATTCAATTCTGAAGGAAAAATTGAGAAAGGAGGGCTTGATAACATTTGTGTAACGTCGGGAGAGTATCCGCGACTTCTAGAGTTACAGACCACTTAGTTCTATTTCAAAAGATAATAAAGAAAAAGTGAGTGAATAAACCAGTTTAAGCGTACGAGGATGGATCGAACAGTTCTGATACATATTCGTAAAGTGAATATTTAATTAATCTTCCAAAATGTTTTGTTCGCGTCAAAATAGCTCCCGCCCGCTGCAATGCACCTGTGATACCTTCTTTCTCACTATTCGAAACATATTTAAAACGTCCTTCGAAATCAAGTTGAGTTGCTCTTTTGGCGTTTTCCTTATTTACTCTATAGTCTCGAAAAGTTGCCCCTTCAAAATGTTTTTATCCTTGGGTATAGAATGGTCGCACGGAGACAGGTCCGGCAAATAGAGACGTTACGGAAATATAAAAATTGCATTTTGCATGAAATAATTCTAAATCAGTAACGATGATAATATTATGACAATTTAAACTCTGATACAGCTTTAAATTTATTGGTCACAAAGATTTCGGTTCTCTACATATTGATAGTGAGAATATATATACACATATATATAAATATATATATATATATATAAATATATATATATATATATATATATATATATATATATATATATATATATATATATATATATATATATTGTTTTGCCTTCAGATATCTAAAAAGATTCTAGATATCTACAAAATTGCTGTCCTCTGTTTCCTTTGGATATTAAAAACTCTTTCCGAGTATCCAACTTTATTTTAGCCAGAGGTTAGTGGCTTGAATATAAAGCGGCGCCAGGATGTATGCTTTTTATTCTGAAAAATGCCGCTACTTAAAAAAAAAATAACAAACGATGTTGGAAAACATAAACGTATCTATGCATGCACAATATTAATCAGCATACCCAACATCGTGAACCCACAGGTGAGAACCTGTTCCCGAGTAGGACCGTCCTTACTGAAGAAGCCTCCGCTGAAGAAGCCCGGATAGTTGGCCAGCAGGCGTTTCCCGTATGGAAACTGCACCACAATCGCGGCCAGGAGTATCATAAATGCGAAGCCTATTGTTTTTAACAGGCGTGGCATGTCTGGAAATAATTCAAACCGGTTAGTCATTTTAAAACACATTTGCAGATATATATATATATATATATATATATATATATAGTGTTCCAATTTCTGGTTTTCTTTGAGAAATTCAAAGGCCTCGAAACTAAAGGAAATTAAAAACAATTCTTTACACACGGAATAACCTATATATAAATATGCGTCCCGACAAATATACCACAAAACACGCGCACGCGCTCGAATTAAGCGTAAAATCAATTTTTTTCTCGGGGGGTCTTTGTTTGAGAAAATAAGTACAATATCCATAAAATGCCTTCTTTTATCACCATGACTCAGCAAAGTTTATGCTCGTTTTAAGGTGCGGCTTAATAAGACGACCACAAACCCATCCGCCCACAACTCCGTCATTCTAAAGGAGTCCCCGGGGAACTAGAGGTGATGATCACTCATTTTAGTAGCAGCGGTCACAAATATTGTCAAGACTTAGCATCTAAAGAACAAAGATCATTGCTAAACATAGATGCAATTTTAGCAATAACGAGCGTAGGAAAATTAGGTGGCGCCAACAATGACAACAATAGTAATCACATTTTAAACGAACAGATCCGCAAAACATAGGAAGCGTCGCTCAGCGTTGATTGACCACGCAAAGCAACAAATCAACGACCAACAGTGCCGCATATATATATATATATATATATAGATATGTATGTGTGCTCATGTACACTGGTGAACTAACATAAGTACGTTTGCACTTGCGTGCGTTTGTGTTCGGGGTTCATTTCTCGACGGAAAAACTCCGAGTGCGATACGACTGACTTTTCGCCACCCAAGAATGGAATCGTATAACCAGGAACGGGCGAACGCCAGCTGATTGCAAGCCTGAAATACAGAATGATAAATAAGTAAACGAACAGGATACAGCTTTTCGTCGATATCGTCACAGGTATAGGTCGAAGCCTCGGTATATATATATATATATATATATATATCTTGTGTCGTTTAACTAGCAATCTCAATTCGACGATTTGCCGAGTCTTTCTTTGAATGTCTCTGTCCGCTCATCATGAAGATCCATCAAGCATAGTCAAAAAAAATGTACAGTCCATTGATATATTCTATATGGCCTTTCTGCGAGTTTATTATTAATTAAAGGGTGTCAACTCCTAAAGCTTCATTGAGGGAAATTGCGACAAAGCTCACGGGCGACGGGTTCGAAACTCCATGTCCTGCCAAGGTTGGTCAAAGACAGTTCCCCAAGCACGCTCCCGAATAAAGCGCGTAGTTTGCAGCGAATGATATGTTAATATCTCGAGGATTGACGTCCAGGTTCCTGCAAGATGAAGAAGAAGAAGATATAACTGAGGGTGAATTCCAAGCCCGAAGGGGACAAAGGGGAATGGTCTACAATTAAAAACAACCCTCTTAAAAATGTTTTCAATTCAGGATTCCTGCAACAGAAGCATCGGCTGAGTCGGTTACAAGGGTGATGCTCCCACAAAGCACATTAAGCATATTATCATAGTACGTGCTGTAATCATCATAAGATGTAATGTTTTCGTAATAAATTTGAACTTAAGTACGAAACTTACAAAACGTTGATTATAGTACTTATGTGCTGTATTTACCAACACATTTAATTTTAGTTGGTGTGTCAATAAGTCTTGCATACCCATGAAAAGTAAGTATTTTACGCGCAGTCCTTACTACTCGCCGTGCATATACAATGATTTAAAACATATCGCATAAGCTCACGGATACAACAGTAATATCTACGCACCTGAGTTGACTTTAAATCCCAACGGACCTTCGGAAAAGGTAACAAAAGTCTCGAGACAGTTGACTCTACCAGGGAACTTCTGGCGCACATATTGCAGCAGCATTTCGCATGGAACCGAGTCATAACCCGCCGTGGCTATAAACAAAACACCTGAGAGACATGAAAATGTATGTATATCGCTGTTAGCACACTATTTCTATAGCAAAGAATGCTGTATGTCATTATCACGCGTCTGCAAGGCAATAGGTGAAAGTATGTATATATATAGTTAATTACAGAAGGACGCACACACATATATATATATATATATATATATATATATATATGTGTGTGCGTCCTTCTGTAATTAACTATATATATACATACTTTATATATATATATATATATATATATATATATATATATATATATATATATATATATAATCTAAACGCGATGTATGTAAACGAGTTCATGAAACGTAATTAACACATATAGTAGAGCTGCAATAACTCAGCTTCTTCGATCACGGCTCAACGTTAGTTGACCAAACAAGAACACAAATCGGCTTTCATTATCGACGCACGGTTATGTTATACCGATGTATATCCGTCCACACGAATTATATCGTGCACTTACATCAGAAGTCTATAAAGGAACGAAAGGAACTCGCCTTGTTTAAGAGCCGTCCGGTGGTACTTGTTCCGCATGCTCTCGTTATAATGAAATTCAGCGCTTAGATCCAACATGTGGGTTCTTGCATCAAGGCAAGCTTTAATTACCGGTTCACCCCACTGCCTGAAGAGAGAATAAACAATAAAAGAAATATTAGCACATCCACAACTCCCACGAAGAACACCTTCCGGAACATAGAAGGAACACTAGAAATGTTTCAGTAACAACCCAGAACATGTTAGCCGGCACGCTACAATCGTGCAACAAATAGCAACGTTTTAGTGGCAACCTCAGCAAAGTATTTTATCAGCTGATCAAACTTCAATAATAAAGTTAAGTGTGCAGAGGCATTATCACCATGTACCAAGATTATCCAGTGGGCAATCTTTTCAACCTGTAATTGAACCTACACCATTCAAAACCAAGCCAAATAAGTCAACTGCAAAATACATGAAAGCTTATGGCGAAACTATCTGTAGGATTCGATGCATTGAAGCAGCATTCGTATACGAATACACAATGTTTGTTTAAGGAATCCAACGAGCAAATAGTAATAATAATAATATTTTTTTTAACAAAGGTTTAGTTGTAATATATACAGGTATCACAATTACTAATATATCAATTATATAATATTTAGCATTTAAGTTTGTTATTATTATTGCTTGACTGCTAGTGACAACGCAACATAATCTCGACGTTGCCTCTTTGTAGTTCCAACGACATCCGGAAAGCGGGCAATCTCCGCTGTGGCCTTAAAGAGCTTCTTTCAATCTTTTTTCAGTTTAAGTGCATCCTTGCCCCAAACGCCAGAGGACTCGAGACCGAACGCGATTGCAGCGTGTCCTTCAAGAAAATGCGCGTATAGGAGCCGTTTGTGCATCCTCCGTTGGTGAATGGTGTGGTCAACACTCACGCTGGCTCACCCACGATACCCGGGGGCTTACGTGTCGGAGAGAGTGACGTCTCACTCCAGCGCGGCAGCCAGCTTGTCTGAAGCGAGCTCGAGAATATCATTGATGGCGTTCTGGCGGCCCCGCGTGAGCCCGGCCAGTTTAGTGCATCTAAGCTGGCGTCGGCCGCACTCATTCACCGTTCCCCCATATGGACATTTTTCTCTCTCAAACATGGCAATGCCACATCTGAGGTCACTGGCGGCGCGGAATTGGTCTTCGAAATGGAGCTTCGAAATAGATCACCTTCTCCCTGACCTCGCTGACCAGACTTTGCTCTCTTCTGATTTATTTGTCGACATGAAGGACTCTTGGGGCGAGCAACGCGGTCTAGCTTGCTTCGTCATTATTTTGCACGACATCTTTAAGCAGATGATGGAAAAGCCTGCGCAGAGGGATTCTCGCTCCTTTTGAGATCCTGCGCAAGGGCCTCCTCCCCGTGCACGTCTACCGAAAGTAACAATGATCTACGATTTACTCGTCAAGTATTCGGGCTAGATCTTGCAGCTGACAACTTGTAATCAACACAAAACATACGGAAAAACATGACACGTTGCTGTTTAAAGGCCAACCATCAAAGGTTACCTATCTGACGGGCATATCGTCATGTCGTGCCGCACCAAGTAAGCCATAACCATGTGTACGGCTGTGGCAGGCTAAATCACTTTTTGTGTGCGTATGAATGATTCGCAATCCAACACCAGAGCAGGCGGGTCATTGACATGCTGTCACCGATCATAGCTACGTGACACGGCAGCTTGACCGAATACGTACGTGTAAGGTCCGACCGTGTTGATTATGCAACGCGTCCTGCGGGCCATTGCAGTCAGGCTATCTTGATTGAAGACATCGGCAATGATGACAGGAGGTGCCAACGGACCTTCGTTGAGATCGGCTGACACCCACGAGGACACCTGCAAATGACGCCACACGGAGCCAAATCAAAAGTTTCTCTTCACGCCAATTACTTGGCAAAACGTTGTTAACTGTCGTTATACACGCACTCTCGCCTTATATGTATATATGCCCTCACCAACGAGGCTCTGAACGGTTTAGGCTTGCTTTCTATATCAGGACGCCCTCATTAAGTAGCAACCCTACACAGACATACTACTTCATATAATTTACAGGTAGTATTGGTTTCATGGACCGATGCATAATATACTTATATTCTTCACACACACACACGTCTACCATACTAAATAAAAAAAATAACCATGCTAAATTACTTATACTACTTACGGTTAGCATACACGTTTACTCAAATTTAACAGCAAAAAAGCCCATTGTTATAATTTCGATTTACGTGTCAGACCATGATGCCTGGTGGGTAAAATCCTTACAATCTAAGAAAAGCATACGAAATATTTAATCAATTGCTTTGTACGGGAAAGCTAGCCGTACCTCATGGAGAGCCTTTGCGATTTTCTTCTTGTCTCGTCCGGCGACAGCCCAACGAAGGCCTTCCTTTGACGTCGAGCAATTTTTGTAGAGCTGTTCGACAGAATAGCGACCTATAATAAAATGCAAACCACATACATGATGGGCTTCTTCGTGTTGCACCGTATAATGTGGAACTCACGCACAAAGTGTCGACTTTACATAATAGTCACTTTGTATCCCTGTATTTATGCGTGTAAATTTCTTTAAAAACATGCGTCCAAACACCGACGTCCCGAACCATAGATGCGCACAATGTATGCGTCGTATTTCATCATAACAACCTCCGCTCCGCCTTCCACGGCATACATTTCTCTATTCTGTCTACCTTAGAACTAGTTGAGCATATAAGGCTTTGAACGCCACCTTGATCAGTTTTTCAGCATCCAAGAACGAGGCATTCTATAAGTATGCTATTACGTCGTTGAGAGTTCGTTGAACGAAGGTTATATAAAGAGATCGTGTATACTGAGTGACTAGTGACACTAATAATATATTTGTCAATTTGTCGTAAAAATCCAACATACCATTGCCACTAAATGTTTACTGTATATAGTAATAATATGACGTATTTTTATAGTATTCGTAAGTATATCTTCATAGTTTTATTGGACACGGAGTGTCGAACTAAACGCTGACGATAACCTAGTCTCGTTTGTGAGTCTGTGAATCCTAGACTAAAATTATTCAACCAAATTTTGTAATAAAAATATACATACAATTAAAGACGCTTGCATTGCATAATGACACAGCGAAAATGCTAACAATGATTCAAAACGTGGTTTATTATAGAAACTGCATAATACAATGCTTTAGTTCCCATTAAAAAATATATAGGTAATAATTAAAAAAAATAGAACAAAATAACAACTTAACTGGTTTTGTTTTGACAAGCACCAAATAAAATGACACTAAAAGAACGTTCGCCAGATACACAGAATAAGCCACTATAGACAATCAGACTAAAAAAATGTCAGAGAACATGTATTCAAAACTTCACGTACCTGTTAGTCCAGTAGCGCCGAACAAGACAATATCAAACTCCCGTTGATCGGGAACGCCTTCGTCACTGTCACCCTGTTCGGCCATTCTATAATTTACAAGTGCTGACGGAAAGAGCTAGCTCGACCCGTGATCGACGAATGCCACTCCAACAGAAAATCTCTGCGGTATCCAGAATAAATATGAAAAGGAAAACCAACTTCGTATGGGTGAGCAGTAACATCAATAGTTACGAGGAAAAATACGACATAACATAACACAAAGAAGATATTTAAAACGTGGTATATAAATACATATATATATATATATATATATATATATATATATATATATATATATATATATATATATATATATATATATAAATATATAAATATATATATATATTTATATATATATATATATATATATATATATATATATATATATATTTATATATATATATATTTATATATATATATATATATATATATATATACCTAACAAAACTACAAGCTCACTAAGGAAAATTGTGAGCTGATAATTTTTCTGAAGTTTTTAATCTATCCGCAGATGCGCTCAAATAAGCACATTGATGTAGCCAATTTCAATGCAAAACCATACATTCGTTTGACGGTGCTTTCAGCCCACAGAACGATAGACTTTGCTCAAACAATGACCGACACAGTACAATAAATTCGTTCGTGAATATGCTCTGAGGACGTGAAAGCAAAACAAAAACTAGAACAAGTCGTGAAGCTTTGAAAGTGCTCAGTATTTTCACTTCGGCACTCATGCTCACACCTAGGTAGAAATACTCACATTCGCACATGCCCACATGCGCATGGTGTTCAACATGTATGGCCTACAAGTCAACGTACGGAAGAGAACATCTACATGCATTTGCGTGCCGTATGTCAAGATAAATACTTGAGAATGTAGCATATTATTACTCCACATTTTTGTTGGGTTTGCGTTTGTTGAACAAACAAACGCAAACAAAACGGCCCATATTCGCGCGCAAAAAAGTCATACTTTTTAGCATGATAACGGTTCAGTCGTAACATCTACGCTGTAGCACTGTAGCTGTACAATTGCACGAAATAGAGTTGCTGCGCACTGCTATCCCATCCACTTAATTAGCCTGATTAAGCTCTTTCTCTCTGAGACCTCAAGATCTGACTCGGTTAAAGACGATCTCAGCCGATAAGGCTCCAAGTAGACTACGCCGAGAAGTGCTTAAAATCCAGGCATTTTGTTTGTCTGGTTACTCTAACAAGAACCCACATTTAGATATATATACACACTAAATATTGTTGAAACCGTGTCTTAAATTTGGGGGTAGCTATATATATATATATATATATATATATATAAGTAAGTTGTTTCTAAAGTGGAAGAAAAAATAAAGCAATATTTTTCGATTACGGTAATAAAATACTTTCAAAATAATGCGCTTTATGGGACTAGATTCAGTGCCAAATGTATACATTCGATTGGTGATTGTTAAATATATCAGAAGTAAGCGCACGCATGCTGCTAACATGTTGTCTTACTTTATTAAATGTGTTACTTTTGAACTTTAGTTATTTATTCGTAAAGTACGATTCGATACACGTCTCTCCAGGGAAACAAATGCGCCTGTAAGAACACATTTTACGGTGTACTATCGAACAATAACATGAAACTGTTTCACTCCCTTTCATCTCTCATTCCACTGCAAACTGTTTATTTAAGCTATACTAGTTATACGCCCTTTTAAATTATTGTATAACTATAAATCCTTTCGGGGCTGACTCTCAGCCAATATTTAACGTCCATGGGACTGCTTTTCGCGTTGCTTTATAGACGGACCCCCATAAATGCAAATGTGCAACGGTGGGGCTCGAACCCGCGCACCTATGTGTCTCCTCCGGTCGCGAGGCGCAGACGCATGCCACCACTCCACCGGGCTCGACAAAATATTGTACAACTGCTTATTTCAAAGTGAGCAGATTTGAATCGACCCGCCGTAAGACCAATATGGCGGTCGGTAGAAGATGGACGG
Organism: Dermanyssus gallinae; assembly: GCA_003439945.1. Taxonomy (NCBI): domain Eukaryota; kingdom Metazoa; phylum Arthropoda; class Arachnida; order Mesostigmata; family Dermanyssidae; genus Dermanyssus; species Dermanyssus gallinae. Next base: position 134,111 of record QVRM01002492.1, on the reverse strand, counting down.
TTAGATAGAAGACAAATCAAGTGGAGCCCCCCGCCCCTATTTCCTTATCTCAGAGGTGCGTTATGGAGATTCTGCGCTAGCTGCGTAAGTCAAGGGCGTAAATCAGGTGACTTGGATATATATATATATATATATATATATATATTGCAGCTTTCCTTCAGTCAGAGGGAGATACTAAGTTGAGTAATGTAGCGCCCCCAACCGTAAATGATCAACAACTAATCCAACGAAACAAAACAGCTGAGCTGAAATAGTTGTAATTATTGTTGCTGTTGCTGGTAGTGTTGTTAATTTTGCTAGCAGTCAGTTAGTGAGCCATCCAGCAGTCACCAATCACTCGAGTAGATGATCTGCCAGAAAAACGCTACAAATCTCATGCTGCAAAGCATGTAACGTACGTTAGATGTTGTTTGCTGAAACAGCTGACAGTGTTGCAGTTGCGACAGCTGAGCCGTGATGGACAATGGCAACAATTTCGGTGTCGGTCAAACGCAGCTGAGCTGAACAGGATGATGACGCGTTCACAGTATTCGCGCGATTATGTCGTACGTTTTTACGTCGTCTGATTCAGCGCTGAAGGCCGACGACGAACAGAGCAGTCCGTTGGATTCGACACCACTTTCATGGGTTTGAAGCAATGCCTACGCAGTTACCGATCCCTGGGGGTGGGGGGGAAGCGGGTTTACTGGGTTTGCGAGTCCCAGACTAGTCACCATGGCTGGAGTGGCGCATGTCCGTTTGGATTCCCCGTAATCCCCTAAAGTAATGCTGAGAGGTTTCAGCAGTAAAAGACAAAAGAGCAGTCCGTGTCTTTTCTACTGCCTACAACACCTCGCCCTTCGACCCCTCTCCTTCGCTCGGTCAAATGAGATGAGCCGCGCGGAAATCTGGCGCGCCCATAAAGTATAGTGGATATTGAGATTATTTTCTATTTATCCGGAAGTGTCTATATATATATATATATATATATATATATATATAGACACTTCCAAAACATATATATATATATATATTTTTTAGATTTCCCGTAAGGGAATTGCCCGTGTACGGATTTTTCATGTCATGGCTAAGTTTACTTCACTCCGGCATTTACCTTGTCTAAATTGGAAACCATATATATATATATATATATATATATATATATATTATACTGCAGTCATATTTAAAAACGTTCCTATCTAAAAATAGTGACGCGGCTCTTTCTTGGCCAGCTATGCTAATTGCACGCTAAGCGGGGTAGAAAGGAGAGTAGTTAAGTGTTGTGATGGACGACCTCATTTGGAACGTGTGACGAATAAGTTCTTTACGTTTAGTGCGATTAAAATTACTATTTATTCAAACATTTATTCACCTTTGCCAGGTAGTTTAGGCGAATAAATGTAAATTTTTTCTTTACGTTTAGAGCGGTTGCCAAAAACAAAGTTTGGGCAAAGTTAAGACGTCTGTAATTCGAAACAATGACTTCTTTTCTGGTCTAAATTTGCCAGGTTTTCTCATTCAGAATGGCAAGTTGTGTTCGGGCTTTATTGTGAATCTAAGTCTGTTGTTTGATATAAGGTTGCTGTAGACTCGATGCAGCCCCACCCAGTTAAATATTTGAAGTGATTCATATTCTCTGTTACACACTGGTGGCATGGGCAACAAATTGTCGCCTTCCAACACAGTTTAAGGCTCAATTCTAAACGAGTGGCTTTCTTTTCTAGGCGTGTGGAAGTATTACCTCAGACCGTAGAACCGATGATCGCTTATTGCTAACATTATTACGCGTTTGACATTATAATTAGCAAATATTCCATGCCAAGTAAAGTGTGCCCACGTATCATGTCCTATTAGTGTAATCTCTACCGCTCGCATCACAAATATGTATATATATTATATATATATATATATATATATATATATATATATATATATATATATATATATATATATATATATATATAGGCTAGACACGGGTTTTACTGCAAAGCGGGCTTCTATTTGACAATTTCCATTAATTCAAGTATGCGCAAAAAAAAAAATTAATAAAGGTTTCTTAATCGTCATAAATCGTTCCGATTTCGTTGATTGTCGTCATCAAGGTGTATGTGGCCTTTGTTCAATCACGAAGCCAGTCGAAGGTATTCATTTGATCGACTAGATAAAATAAAACAGGCACTAATGCATGATATTGTGGGTCCAATACGACAATGTCGAGGCCGTACTAATGGACGAGAAAAGGTCAGGCTGCCCCGGTACATCCAAAGTAGAAACTAAACGAACCAAAAGCTTATCTTAGAAACTGCGCTGCGCGAAAAGCAAGTTATTTTTCAATACGACAGCACAATGCTGCCGCACATAGCGAGGCCACAGAAAACAAAGTAAAAAGTACCTGTTATTTATTTTTTGAGCACTAAGATAGGAATATTCTACATAGACGGTTATATATCATGCGTTTATTACATGAGTAGTGTTGATACATATGTTGTTTCAATTGTTGTAGCTGAATAATAGAAAATTATTTGCGTGTCTGTGGGTGTACACGTGCAATAATTCAATCAAAGTGTTGTCCCATGTGACAAGCGATGCATCCACATTACATGATAGACAGTTAATTAGGCGATAAATTATTTTTTATTGACTGCCCGCTAATTGAGTTTTTGGTGTTATGACCACACGATGAGTGCGGACACGACTACTCACCACCTGCAGTTGCGTCCCGTTAATCTGGTTACTCGTGGGCAAACATTTCTGCGTTTGATTTACACCATTTTTCCCCGGCCCAGAGGCACGACCTCCAAACGAGATATTGATTCGTATGGGTGAAGCGACTTTATAATAATGTATTCCACATGTACAGGTATAGACCCTTCCATCAGCTGTAAAACAGAGGTAAAACTCTTTCATTCAAGCTCAACCTTCACACGCTTTCACCCGCATTTATAATACTTTTCTTTATCCTCCCTACTCCCAGTAACCACAAACATTGTCGTCGACGTTTATAAGCCATTACCTACTTATCTCTTGAGTTGACATCAATGCACTTTCTCAGTTGTAGTTGCTTCCTTATTTCAATCACACTGAAATATCTTCCCAGTATCATGCCTACCCTCTTCATTGGCTTTCAACTAATGTATACTGCTGGTTCTCAGTAAAGGACAGTGTGTATGATTAAAATCTGTGTCTCCGTCACTCTTTTGCCTGCCAACTTTGTCAGTTATAATTTACAGTAGTACCAAAAGGCCATAATTGTGCTCTATGCAGACATATGACATAGTGGTCGCTCATCACGACATGGGTACCATCAAGCGCATCACTTTTCTGGCAGAGGTGTTTCTTATCTTAAGGGGGCGGGAAATAAACACTATGAAGACCAAGGCCGTGAAATTCAAAAGAGAGGGTCGATTGGCTGCCAAAGACGTTATACGCTGCGGTGGCCAATCCTTGGAATTAGTCAATTCTTTCCGGTATCTGGGGTTTCGGCTCTTCGTAATATTAGGACGACCTTCACTGGGCACATCGTCGTAACAGTGCGCACAGCCCTAACCTCTATTTATGGAGAGGTGGGCGACGTCCGGCGAGTGTCCGTCCCGACGACAGTGGCACTCTTCTTCAAGGTTATTCTAAGGATGACGTTTGCTCTTGACAGAGTATGGGGACACCTCACTTGGGCAAACTTTGCATTGTTTGAAAATGGTTTCACAATGCACATGATACGAGTACTTTGCTTGTCACTGGGGGTGAGGAGTCGCTTATTGTATTTAATGTCAGGCTGTGCATCGATTGTTAAGACAATTTGAAAGAGTTTGAAGACGCCGGGTGCAGTACTATTTAATATCGACAAAGCTTTGCCTCGGAATGGAAAAGTAAAGTTTAACTATTCCGACGAGAAGTTGTAGACCTGGATATCTTTAGTGCCTATCACCTCTGGTCTGATCTTGCATGTGACAATCGCTACGTATATACCAGATACCTGGTATGTACCTTGTATAGACACGCTAACAAGTTTTCAATGTAATCAACGATAAACTTCTCCATTAAAACACACGCGATGGAAAGCCAATAGTTATTCAGCTTAGCATCTTTGTTAAATACAAGCGTTACAATTGACCTCGGAAGTAACGAAGGGACTTGCCTATCACAATACGATCAAATGCTCGATTAAGTCAAATGCCCTACGTCACTTATTACACACTCGGAGAAGCGCAGCTTCGGAACGTAAGGTGCGTTTCGTGTAATTAAACTTAAATCTAGGCTAGTATACCTTTTTGTTAGTGCCCTTTCAGCCTACTACACCTTGAATTCAAGAACTGTGCCAATTTTGGCCAAGTTAGGTCATCTGCCGAACAGACTTAACTCACATTTGGGTTAAAACACCAGTCTATAGGACACACTAGATTAACTGCTGTTTTACACCTGAATACTTACGGGCCAGATACATTTTTGTATGGACGCACATGGTGCCAATGGAAAATACGTGAATGAGCTGAACGTATACACATAATCTACATGAAAACTATATTCTGGGGAAAAAGAAATATATATATACCAAAGTTCTGACACTAGCAAGTTGTCCAAAAAATACACAGAAAAGACGCCGAGATAAATTTGCAAAGCAAACTGCCATAGGCAATAAACGCCCAAAATAGATTTATTTAGCATGTACTTGGTTCGCCTGGTATCGTGACCATTGTTAGAGTGTTCAGAAATAAATTTTACATCGCAGGATGGTAAATAGAAATAAATACTGAGTCTAATGAATAGAAAGCAATACTGAGTCTAATGAATAGAAAGCAATACTGATGAAAATGAATAGACATATATTTTGTATAGAAATGGAAAAATGGTTTGAGTAGAAATTAGAGAACAGGTGGAGTTAAGATGCCACCTCTACCAAAACAGTTATCCTCTTATGGTGAGCCACGAATGAACTGCAACGCTGCTGATGCTGAAGTCGTGTAATATCAAAACTGAAATCACTGTTGACTGCGTTCCTCTTGCTCCACGATAGAAAACTCGAATCCATTTTTCACGAGTCGATCGAAGAGCGACGTCTTCTCTAGGGCGAAGCCTGGCGTCAAGTAACCACCCCTGCGCAAAAAATCCTACATATATAAGCTAAACGTACATACTACAAACATCTAGCAGGGTATATATATATATATATATATATGTATATATATATATATATATATATATATATATATATATATATATATATATATATATATATGTATATATATATATATATATATATATATATATATATATATGTATATATATATATGTATGTATATATATATATATATATATCGCCGGAATGTCTTGCTTAAGAGTGAAAGTGAAATTACAAAATTTTCGGAAGTCGATTGCCTGAATATACCGCAAACATCGAAATTTTATGATGTCTTTGATGTTTGAACTTTCGGGTTCAACGCATTCAAATGTTGCCATTACTCTCATCAACTAAACACATTTAATGGAAATGGGCATTTTAGTACTAAATCGATAGTGGTTTGGTCCGTGATTTCATTACCGTAAGCTATTTTCCCGCCGGCCCCGGATGCCGTACTTCCATGGGGTCCCGTGTTAACAGAGAAGGAACGTTAGCGACCGCCAGATACAAACCGCAAACGTCTCTCCTCTGTTAACACGTAACCCTGTGGGAATTTGACATGCGGTCTCCCAATTTAGCCCCTGAAGTAAAAAAGCAAATATATATATAAATATATATATATGTCAGCGTGTCACCTGAGGGGTAGTTTCTCAGTTTCGGTGACCAGGCAGATGGCGGCATTGACAAGGCAGATCGAGGTAGTCAAATAGGCAACCTCGGGCCCGTCAAGTCTGGCCACAAGCCGTCGTCGCGGAGCTGCCGACTCGGGCTCGTCTCGGTACCAACCTGTAGCTATGCCTGCAACAAAACAAAAACGACAAATTATTTGTCGGCGGGTAAGTATCAACCGAGAACGAAAATCAGGGCGGGTAAGTATCAACCGAGAAAGAAAATTAGAGGGACAACGAGACAGTGGTCAACAAATGGGATGCAGTCAGTTTCGTTCATTCCAACAACCAAAATAGATAAGAATATATATATATATATATATATATATATATATATATGGTTTCAACTTATTCATACAGTTGAGTTTTTATTTTTAAAATGACGCCCTTATTTGCCACATAAATATGAGTCACACACAATGATAGAAGTATCCATTATTGACATACAAAAATCATGCTTGTAGAATAATGATGTGATAATTAGTCACCAATCAGATTGCAAATATTCTGTTAGTACTTTAGGCCATTTGGCCACGCAAAAACCTACAAAAGATTATATAGTTTCCAAGCAAGCTACGTTCTTAGCAATACAAATATTGGCTCCGAAGGTTATTCAGCTTGGTGTCAAAAAAATCTCAAATAAGCTCGGCACGCCTAAGCTAAACTAGCGCATGTGCATTACTTTGATAAAAATAGAGAGTCGCTGAGGCATAAAGCGCCCTCCCAACCGCCAATCGATTCGCCACCGAACACACCTTCAATATTCCTTTTTGCAAATTTCCCAAATTAAAAAGAAATAGGGGAAAAGAAGAAAATGAGACCTGTAGAGACGCATGCATACATTAGGATCCTTGGCCGCAAAACGGCGGAAAACAGTATTAGTGAGGAGGGCCGAAGGCTAAAAAAATTGAACAATACAATAACTAATATCACAATTAGCAGTTTATCTAGACCGCCTTAAATCTCATGGGCAGTAGCATAGTCCCGTAAATCGTGTCATCATATACTAGCACCTTGTATTTCAGCACAACTTACTTACATATAGAGTAGCCTATAACTTAAGTAGAATTTATATATATATATACATATATGACTAAGTGCTCCGCTAACTCTAGAAGTCGCGAATACTCTCCCGACGTTACACAAATCTTTTCAAGCTCTCCTTCTCCAAATTCTGCAGAATTGAAATAACGTTCTTATAAAACTATTAATATATTAAAATGTATTGCACATATATATATATATATATATATATATATATATATATATATATATATATATATATATATATATATATAGTTTTATAAGAACGTTATTTAAATTCTGCAGAATTTGGGGAAGGAGAGCTTGAAAACATTTGTGTAACGTCGGGAGAGTATCCACGACTTCTAGAGTTAGCGGAGCACTTAGTCCCATTTCAAAAAGTAAAAAAGAAAAATGTAAGTGAATAACATAGTGGAAACGTACGAGGATGAATCGCACAGTTCTGATACATATAGATAAAAGTGAATATTTATTTAATTTTCCCAAGTGTTTTTGTTCCCGTCAAAATAGCTTTCGCCCGCTGCAATGCGCCTGTGATACCTTCTTTCTCACTATTCTCTTTTTCTTTTGGATATTAAAAACTCTTTACGAGTATCCAACTTTATTTTAGCCAGACGTTAGTGGCTTGCAGCAATAAGGCGGCGCCAGTATGTATGCTTTTTATTCTGAAAAATGCCGCTACTTTAAAATGAAGTTAACAAACAATGCAGGAAGAAAATTAACGTATCTATGCATGCGCAATATTAATCAGCATACCAAACATCGTGAATCCACAGGTGAGAACCTGTTCCCGCGTAGGACCGTCCTTACTGAAGAAGCCACCGCTGAAGAAGCCCGGATAGTTGGCCAGCAGGCGTTTCCCGTATGGAAGCTGCGCCAGAATCGTGGCCATGAGCATTATAAATACGAAGCCTATCGTTTCTAACAGGTGTGGCATGTCTGGAAATAATTCAAACCGATTAGTCATTTTTATATGTGAGTGTTCTAGCCACTAACATACACAATGAAGCCGCACGATCTACGCATAAGAGAGTAATTCAGTCATTAAAGTGAGAATCAATAAAATGAAAGCCACAAAAATGTATTTTTTAGTTTTCGACTTAGTCTATTTAGCGTCCAGCAGTGTTCCAATTTCTGGTTTTCTTTGAGAAATTCAAAGGTCTCGAAACTAAAGGAAATTAAAAACAATTCCTTGCACACTGAATGATCCATATATAATTATGCGTCCCAACAAATATACCACAAAACACGCGCACGCGCTCAAATTTTACAATTTCTTGGTGGGGATCTTTGTTTGAGAAAAGAAGTACAACGTTCATAAAAAAGCCTTATTTTATCACCATGACTCAGCAAAGTCTATGTTCGTTTTAAGGTGCGGCTTAATAGGACGACCACAAACTCATCCGCCCACAACTTCATCATTCTAAAGAAATCCTAAAGGAAATAGAGGTGATGATCACTCATTTTAGTAGCAGCGGTTACAAATGTTGTCAAGATTTAGCATCTAAACAACAAAGATTATTGCTAAACATAGATACAATTTTAACAATAACGGACGTAGGAAAATTAGGTGGCGCCAATAATGACAACAATAGTAATCACATTTTAAACGGACAAATCCGCAAGACATAGGAAGCGTCGCTCAGCGTTGATTGACCACGTTTAGCTACGAATCAACGACCAACAGTGTCGCCTATATATATATATATATATATATATATATATATATATATATATATGTAGATATGTATGTGTGCTCATGAACAGTGGTGAACTAACATAAGTACGTTTGCACTTGCGTGCGTTTGTGTTCGGGGTTCATTTCGCGACGGAAGAACTCAGAATGTGATACGACTGGCTTATCGCCACCCAGGAATGGAATCGTATAACCAGGAACGGGTGAACGCCAGCTGATTGCAAGCCTGAAATACAGAATGATAATTAAGTAAACGGTCAGGATACAGCTTTTCGTCGATATCGCCACAGGTAAAAGTCGAAGCGCAGGCATATATTATATATATATATATATATATATATATATATATATATATTCTGCTAGCTTGTGTCGTTCAACTAGCAATCTCAATTCGACGATTTGCAGGGTCTTTCTTTTAATGTCTCTGTCCGCTTATCACGAAGATCCACCAAGCATAGTCACAAAAATATACAGTCCATTGATATATTATATGACCTTTCTAGAGTATAATAAAAATTAAAGGGTACGAGTATAATGTAAATCAAAGGGTGTCAACTCATAAAGCTTCATTTAGGGAAATCGCGACAAAACTCACGGGCGACGGGTTCGAAACTCCATTTCCTGCCAAGGTTGGTCAAAGACAGTTTCCCAAGCGCGCTCTCGAACAAAGCGCGTAGTTTGCAGCGAATGATATGTTAACACCTCAAGAATTGACTCCCAGGTTCCTGCAAGAAGAGGAAGATATAACTCAGGGTGAATTCCAAGCCTGAAGGGGACGGAGGATGGTCTAGAATTAAAAACAACCCCTTAAAAAATGTAATGCTAGATTCCTGCAACAGAAACGTCGGCTGAATCGGTTACAAGGATGATGCTCCCATAAAGCACATTAAGCATATTATCGTAGTACGTAATGTAATGCTTTCGTAATAAACTTGGACTTAAGTAAGGAACTTACAAAAAAACATTGATTATAGTACTTGCGTGCTGTATTTACTAACGCATTGAATTTTACTTGGTGTGCCAATAAGGCTTGCATAGCCATGAAAAGTGAGTATTCTACGCGCTGTCCTTACTATTCGTCGTGCATATGTAATGATATAAAAACATATCGCATAAACTCAGGAATAAAACAGTAATATCTACGCACCTGAGTTGACTTTAGATCCCAAGGGACCTTCGGTAAAAGTAACAAACGTTTCGAGGCAGTTGACTCTACCAGGGAATTTCTGGCGCACATATTGCAACAGCATTTCGCATGGAACCGAGTCATATCCCGCCGTGGCTAAAAACACAACACCTGAGAGACATGAAAAAGTATATCGCTGTTAGCACACTATTTCTATAGCGAAAACTGCATGTATCACGCGTCTGCACGGCAATAGGTGGAAGTATATATATATGTATATTTTTTTTTTGGCAGAGTCACCTAATAAAATATGGTCTGTAGGAATATATATACAGGTAGTTCTATTAGTTCTTAAAATGAAAACCAAGAAATTTTCAAATTTTGTTGTTAATTTTTTCTTATTCGATATACTCCCCGAGAAGATTACTACACTTTTCCCACCGAGATTTCAGAGCATTTATACCTCTTGAAAATAATTTCGCGTCTTTAGACTGAAAATAGGCATTGACAGCAGCCTTAACCTCTTCATTGCTGGAAAAAACGCTTTCCACCGAGACTATTCTTCAAATGTCCGAAGAGGAAATAATCAGAGGGGACCAGGCCTGGAGATAAGGAAGGTTGTTCAATAAGTTCGAACCTCAGTTGGGCCAGTTTTGCCGTTGCTTGCCGCGACTTGTGTGCGGGAGCATTGTCCTGGTGAAACAGGACAACCTTCTTCTGCAAAGCGGGCCGTTTCACGATGAGTTCTTGCTTCAGGCAGTCCAACAGTCTTGCATAATATTCTCCCGTGATCGTTTTACCGCTCTCAAGGTAGTCGACCAGAATTATTCCACGTTGGTCCCAAAAAACCGGACCCAGCTTTCATCGACGGTCACGAATCTGCGCCAAAAATCCGACGGATTTTTCGACATCCTGGCCAAATTTCGCTGTGAAGCGGAAACACGCGCGTCTTTTTGGCCTTGGTTGAGCAAATGCGGCAGCCATTTTGCTCTGAGCTTTTTCATCTTGAAGTTTTCGTGCAGGATGAAATGCACACTACCCAAACTGATCCCCAAGGCCTCCGCTATCTCCCTAATGTTCACTCGCTTATCTGCGGCAACGATTTTCCGCACCTTTTCCACGTTTTCCTAATCAGTTGCCGTTTTTGGGCGTTTTGAACGTAGTTCATCCCGGTGCTCCTGCGACCTCTTTTTAACTCATTAATCCAGTTGGAAACAGTGGCAAAACATGGCGCAGAGTCACCGTACACCTCATCTAACTTAGTTTTCACTTGGGTCGCATTCCAACCTTTGAAATAAAAACGCTTGATAACCACTCGAAACTCTTTTTTCTCAATTTTTCAAAATCACGCCGATACGTTGCACGGGAAAAGCGATCAAACGAAATCGCAACGGCCAATCACCATAATATTTTGACTGTTAGCAATCGAAAAGTTGCCGTTTCCAATAGCGGCGAAAGCGCGAAAAAATTCGAATTCTGAAAAGCTCATTTTAAGAACTTGTAGAACTACCTGTATATATATATATATATATATTACAGAATTTATGTAATTCCATGGCTACAGGGAAATGTAAGTAACTAACTACACCAGGGCCTGTGAGGAATGCTACCAGTCGAGGTTATCCTCGAGGCAGCTCCTCATTGTGCCCATAATTGCTGCCGCATTGCCGCGCTGAACCGCCAGCGATAGCCGCGAAAGCCAAAAGCTCTTTTGTCCCCTGTCCCTTGTTCGATTCGTTTGCCGATCTTCTGTAGGAGCACCCATGCCTCAGGGCCAGCCCCCCCCCACCGAGCGTCTCAAATACTAGCGGCACGAAAATAAACTCGTTGGCGAACTGAGAATATTCGTTGGTCTTTAGACGTTCTGCCTTGCGTGCCGCAGAGCCAGCGACAGATGCGCTGGCCTCCAAGATCGAGGGGGCAAGCGTGTAGGTGATCGTAACATTCCAAACAAGCGTCTTTCCCCTTTCAAAGGGGATAAGGGTAAAAAAATGAAAAAGATATATATATATATATATATATATATATATATATATATATATATATATATATAATCTAACTGCTATGTATGTAAACGAGTTAATGAAACGTAATTAACACAATAGTAAAGCTGCAATAGCTCAACTCATTCGATCATGGCTTAACGTTAGTTGACAAAACGAGGACACAAATCGGCTTTCATTATCGACGCACGGTTATATTATACCAATGTATATCCGTCCACACAAATTATATCGTGCACTTACATCTGGAGTCTATAAAGGAACAAAAGGAACTCGCCTCGTTCAAGAGCCGTCCGGTGGTACTTGTTCCGCATGCTCTCGTTATAATGGAATTCACCGCTTAGATCCAACATGTGGGTTCTTGTATCAAGGCAGGCCTTAACTACCGGTTCACCCCACCGCCTGAAGAGAGGATACACAGAAAAGAAACATTAGAGCATCTACAACTCCCACGAAGAACACCTTCTAGAACAGATAAGGAACACCAGAAATGTTTCAGTAACCACCCCGAACATGTTTAGCCGTCACGCTATTATCGGGCAACACCTAGCAAAGTTTCGGTGTCAATCTCAGTAAAGAATTTTATTAGCTGATCAAACTTCAAAAATAAAGTTAAGTATGAAGAGGCATTATCACCATGTACCTAAATTCTCCAGTGGGCAATCTTTTAAACTTGTAATTGAACATACACCATCTAAAACCAAGCTAAGTATGTCAACTGCAAAATACATGAAAGTTTATGGAGAGAAATATCTGCAGGATTCGATGCATTGAAACAGCAATCGTTTTATGAATACACCACATAATGTTTAAGGAGTGTAACGAGCAAAATAATAATATTTTTAGAACAAGGGTTTAGTTGTAATATATACAGGTATCACACTTTCTAATATATCAATTAATATTATAATAAAAATATAATAATTTACAATATTTTTTGTATTATTATTATTGCTTGAGGGTTAGTGACAACTCAATATAATCTTTGCATTGCCTCTTTGTAGTTCCAACGACACCCGAAAAGCGGAGGAAAGCAATTTTGCCTCCGCTGTGGCCTCAAAGAGCCTCTGTCACTCTCTTGTTAGTTTATGTGCATTCTTGCCCCAAACGCCAGAGGACTCAGACCGAACGCGACTGCAACGAGATCATCAATAAAATGCGCTCATCGAAGCCGTTTGTGCATCTTTCGTTGGCGAGTTTCTATTGTTCTGTTTCAACTGTTTGTTTATTGACATTTCTTGTAAGATAATTGCACACATCAATTTCAAGCTCTATGAAGCACATAGCTTGTTCGGAGCCCCGTTTATGAGATAACAATGTATAAATTATATATGCAATTTTCACTTATTTACAATATATTGCAACATGGCTGTATGTTTATATCACTTTTAACCAGATACCATCGTTTCAAGATAATGCTCTTTGAGATCGCATTTGCATTTGAGCAGAGACTTTGTCTGCCTGACGGAGGCCGGTACTTTGTTCAAGAGTGGTGTGATCGACACCCGCGTTGGCTAACCCACGATAGCCGACGGCGTACGGACGGTGTCGGAGAGAATGACGTCTCACTCCAGCGGCCGATTGTGGTCCCAGTCCCGGTTGATAAGACCGCGCATGTCGTCCACCGAGCCCTCTGCAGTTCACCGGGCTCCAGTGAAACGCACTGATGGCGTCTTGGCGGCCCCGCGGGAGCCCGGCCAGCTTAGTGCAACTAAGCCGGTGCAGGCCGCCGGCTTATCCAACGTTTCACTAAATGGACATTTTTATCTCTTAAACATGACAATGCCAAGTCTGACTGGTTACTGGCGGCGCGGAATTGGTCGCAGGCCTGGTCACTGCCGATGAGCTCGGACGGAAACACATCGAGCCACGCTTCTGGGGCCTTTGATGAGATCCCTTTCACTCAATTGTCGTCCGCATCTAACTCCCAGGCCGACAAAAAGCTTAAGTGGGTAGTCTGGGGAGCGATTTGGTCCTACCCCTTCTGCCAGATGACCAGACTGGCGTGCGTCCCAGAACCGAACGGCGTCTTGTTAGTGGCTGGCGAGCCCTCCGGCAGTAGCGGCCACTGTTAAAGCGCATTAATGTGACGAAGCAAGGAAGGCGAGCAATGCTCACTCCATCCATCCGGGCCGATAGCTCTGATAGCTCGGCCTCTACGTGAGTGAGAGCGGCATCTTCGAAATAGATCACCTTCTCCCTGACCTCGCTGACCAGACTTTGATCTCTTCTGGTTTATTTGTCGACATGAAGGACCCTTGGGCCGAGCAACGCGGCCTAGCTTGCTTCGTCATTATTCATGAGGGATTCTCGCTCCTTTTGAGATCCTGCGCAGAACCTTGCGTGTCTTCTTGGCGTTGACCAGTGACCGATGAAGAGGAGTAGGAGAATAAGGCGGCTGGTGTTGGTTCGGTGGCAGCTCTGCATCCGCTGTATATCCTGTTGAATCCCGCTCCCCATAGGCATAATATTCATCTGCAATGTTTCTTGATAGCGCAACAACCGCACAGCGCCAACAAGGGCCCCACTTCCGTGCACGTCTACCGAAGGTAACAATAATCTACAATTTACTCGTCAAGTGTTCTGGTTAGATCTTGCAGCTGACAGCTTGTAAACAACACAAAACATACGGATCAACATGACACGTTGCTGATTAAAGGCCAACCAAGGGCTGTGGCAGGCTAAATCATTTTTTGTATGCGTAGAATAATTCGCATATCCTACACCAGAGCAAGCGGGTCACTGACATGCTGTCACCGATCATAGCTACGTGGCACGGAAGCTTGACCGAATACGTACGTGTAAGGTCCGACCGTGTTGATTATGCAACGCGTCCTGCGGGCCATTGCAGTCAGGCTATCTTGATTGAAGACATCGGCAATGATGACAGGAGGTGCCAACGGACCTTCGTTGAGGTCGGCTGACACCCACGAGGACACCTGCAAATGAGGCCACACAGAGCCAAATCAAAAGTTTATCGTCACGACAACTACTTGGCAGAACGTTGTTAACTGTCGTTATAAACGCATTCTCGTCTAAAATATAAGCCCTCAACTACGAGGCTCTGAACGGTTTAGGCTTGCTTTCCTTATCAGGGCGCCCTCATTAAATAGAAACCCTACACAGATAATTACTTCAATCGTATACTACTTCATATAATTTGCCGGTAGTATTGGTTTTATCGACCGATGCTAAATATACTTATATTCTTCACACACACACACGCGTCTACCATACTAAATAAAAAAATAACCATGCTACATTACTTATACTACTTACGGTTAACCTACACGTTTACTCTAATTTAACAGCAAAAAAGCCCATTGTTATAAATTCCATCTACGTGTCGGACCATGATGGCCGGCGGGTGAAATCCTTACAATCTAAGAAAAGCATAAATAATATCTAATCAGTTGCTTTATACGGGAAAGCTAAATAATAGACTTTTCGGGCTGACCCTCAGCCAAGATTTCGTTCACGGGACGTTCACGGGACTGCTTTTCGCATTGCTTCATAGACGGACCCCCATAAATTCAAATGTGCAACGATGGGGCTCGAACCCGCGCAACTATGTGTTTTCTCCGGTCGCGAGGCGCGTGCGAACGCATCACGCCACCGAGCTCGACATACAGGAAAGCTAGCCGTACCTCACGGAGAACCTTGGCGATTTTCTTCTCGTCTCGTCCGGCGACAGCCCAACGAAGGCCTTCCTTTAACGTCGAGCAATTTTTGTAGAGCTGTTCGACAGAATAGCGACCTATAATACAATGCAAACCACATGCATGATGGGCTCCTTCGTATTGCACCGTATAATGTGGAACTCACGCACAAACGCCGACTTTACTTAATAGTCACTTTGTATCCCTGAATTTATGCGTGTAAATTTGTTTTAAAAAATGCGTCCAAAAACCGACATCCCGTAGGCCGTAGATGCGTACAACGAAGGTGCGTCGTATTTCACCATTACAACCTCCGCTCGGCCCCTCACCGCATACATTTCTCTATTCTGCCTACCTTAATTGAGCATATAAGGCTTTAAACGCCACCTTAATCCGTTTTTCAGCATCCAAGAACGAGCAATTCTATAAGTATGCTATTATGACATTGAGAGTTCGTTAAACGAAGGTTATAGAAAGAGATTGTGTATATTGACTGACTAGTTACACGGTATCCGTGAAATATCTTTGTCAATTTGTCGTAAAAATCCAACATACCGTTGCCACAATTTTTTTTTAGTAATAATATGAGCGTATTTTCATAGCATTCGTAGGTATATCTTCATAGTTTTATTAGACACGGAGTGTCCAACTAAGCGCTGACGATGTCCTAGTCACATTTGTGAGTCTGTGAATCCTAGACTTAAATTATTCAACCAAATTTTGTAATAAAAATATACATGCAATTGAGGACGCTTGCATTGCATAATGACACAGCGAAAATGCTAACAACTTAGCTGATTTTGTTTACACTAAAGGAACGTTAGCTAGATACACAAAATAGACCATCAGATTAAAAAATGTCAGAGAACATGTATTCAAAACATTCACGTACCTGCCAATCCAGTAGCGCCGAACAAGACAATATCAAACTCCCGTTGATCGGGAACGCCTTCGTCACTGTCACCCTGCTCAGCCATTCTATAATTTACAAGTGCTGACGGAAGGAGCTAGCTTGACCCGTGATCGACAATGCCACTCCAACAGAAAATCTCTGCGGTATCCAGAATAAATATGAAAAGGAAAACCAACTTCGTATGGGTGAGCAGTAACATCAATAGTTACGAGGAAAAATACGACATAACATAACACAAAGAAAATATTTAAAAAGTGGTATATATATATACCTAACAAAACTACAAGCTCACTAAGGAAAATTGTGAGTTGATAGTTTTTCTGAAGTTCTTAATCTATCCACAGGTGCGCCCGAATAAGCGCATTGATGTAGTCAATTTCAATGCAAGAGAATCCATTACTTTGACAGTGCTTTCAGCCCACAGAACGATAGATTTTGCTCAAACAATGACGACACAATACAATAAACGTTCGTGAACATGCTCTGAGGACGTGAAAGCAAAACAAGAACTAGAACAAGTCGTGAAGCTTTGAAAGTGCTCTGTATTTTCACCTTGGCACTCATAATCACATCTACGTAGAAATACTCACAGTCGCATATGCCCACATGTGTATGGTTTTCAACATATATGGCCTACAAGTCAACGTGCGTAAGAGACCGCCAACATACATTTACATGCCGTATGTCAAGATAAATACTTGAAAATGTAGCATATTATTACTTCTGTTAGGCCGTTTGTTGTACAAACAACTGGAAACAAAACGGTCCATATTCGCGTGCAAAAAAGTCATACTTTTTAGCATGATAACGCTCCAATCGTTGCATCTACAATGTAGCAGTCGAAAATTGCACGAAATAGAGTTCGAACAGCTACCCCCATCCACTCCATTAGCCTGATTAAGCTCTTTCTCTCTGACCTCAAGATCTGGCTCGATTAAAGACGATCCCAGCCGATAAGACGTCACCGGCGCTGTGGATCAATAAAAAAATGGATTACAAGTAGACATGCAGAGCTAAAAGTAGACTACACCGAGAAGCGTTTAAAGTCCAGGCGTTTTGTTTGTCTGGTTACTCTAAAAAAAACACATTTAGATATATATACACACTAATTATTGTTTAGACCGTATCTCAAATTTCGCTATATATATGTATATATATATATATATATATATATATTTACAGGGTGTATGGAAACTTTTTAATAATGGATAGTAAGAAATGTAGAGCTCGTAAAGCAAATATTGTTTTCCAATGGAACATGGTCTCTAAGAAATCTTGTTTCGGAATGAGAGTTAAATTAATACCATTTGTGACACTGGTGTTTTTGCCCGACATAGGAGCATAAGAGGTGCTGTTGCGAGACAACCAGTTCTCCTAGAAAAAAACTAAGCGCACAGTTCTGCTTCTTCCCACGAACATACAAGGTCGGTCAGAAGATGCGATATGGTCGCTTAGAAGAGAATTCGCCAAAAATGAAGTTCTCAGTTAGCGTTATTGGACAACCCGCCGAAAAATCGTAATTACTCCGCAACCACAGTTCGCATTGACATAGATTTGGTGGACAAAATAATCGTCATGAAATGCGCATTTGCCTGAAAATGTTAGCTTTGAGCGCTGTAAGTGGCCATAGGGTAATGATTTTGAAGTAGTTGGCGTGAAAGCTAATAAAGAACTTCAGTTGTTTGCGAATTCTCTTCTAAGCGACCATGTCGCATCTTCTGACCGGCCTTATGTATATGTTCTTCGGAAGCAGAATTTTCTTACGAACACGACGGTGTGCTAGTTTCTGTCTAGGAGGACTAGTTGTCTCGCAACAGCACATTTTATGCTCCAATGCCGGACAAAAATACCAGTGTAACGAATTGTAGTAATTTAACTCTCATTCCGAAACAAGACTTCTTAGAAACCATGTTCCACTAAAAAAAATATTTCTTTTACCGAGCTCTACAATTATTAGTATCCATTATTAAAAAGTTTCCATACACCTTACATATATATATATATATATATATATATATATATAAATGCGTGAGTTGTTCCAAAGTGGAAGAAAAACGGAAGCAATTTTGCTAGAATGTACAACGCTCTGTGATGTATTTTTCAGTAATTTGAGATGTTCGATTACGGTAATAAAATACTTTAAAATAATGCGTTTTATGGGACTAGATTGTGCCAAATGTATATATTCGATTGGTGTTTGTTAACTATATCAGAAGTATAGTAAGTGCATGCATGCTGCTAACAGATTGTCTTACTTTACTAAATGTGTTACTTTTGAACTTTAGTTATTTATTCGTAAAGTACGATTCGACACATATCTCTCCAGAAAAACATATACGCCTGTAAGAGCACATTTGACAGTGTAGTATCGAACAGTGATATGAAAGTGTTACACCCCTTTCATCTCTCATTTCGCTGAAAACTGTTTATTTAAGCTATATTAGCTTTAACTATTTCAGCATAGTTATACGTCTTTTTAAAATATTGTATGTTAGTTTAGGGACACTGCTTATTTCAAGGTGAGCAGATTTGAATCGACCCGCCGTAAGACCAAGATGGCGGTCGGAAGAGGATGAATGGTTAGATAGAAGATAAATCAAGTGGAGCCCCCCCCCCCCCATTTATTCATCTCGGGGGTGCATTACGGAAATTCTGCGCTGGCTGCTTCAGTTAAGAGCGTAAATCAAGTGACTTGGCGTCATATATATCTATATGTATGCATCCCTACATTAATCAACACAATCAGTAGTGGACGAACAAATAAGCGACCAATGCCGCATTTTACGTACGATCGAGCCTGACGAATTTTTCCGCTTGTGCGCACTGGATTCACGATCGCAGCCACATCAACGGCTCGCGGCTGTTGTAACCAAGTAGTACCGCGCACTGTACAGGTTTTCCAGCTTTCCTCCAGTCCGAGGGAGATACTAAGTACGGGTAAAAGGTAGCGCCACCGACCGTAAACTATCAACAACTAATCGAACGAAACAAAACAGCTGATCTGTAATAGTTGTTGTTGCTGTTGTTGCTGTTATTGTTGTTAATTTTGCTAGCAGTCAGTTAGTGAGCCATCCAGCAGTCACCAATCACTGGAAGTGGCCGAGTAGATAATCTGCCAGAAAAACGCTACAAATATCATGCTAAAAATCATGTAACGTACGTTAGACGTTGTTTGCTGATACAGCTGACAGTGTTGCAGCAGTTGCAACAGCTGAGCCGTGATGGACAATGGCAACACCTTCGGCGTCGGTAAAACGCACCTGAGCAGAACAGGATGATGACGCGTTCACAGTATCCGCGCGATTATGTCGTACGTTTTTACGTCGTCTGATTCAGCGCTGAAGGCCGACCACGAACAGAGCAAGCAGTGTCCGTGTCTTTTCTACCGCCGCCTACAACAAACACCTCGCCTTCGAACCTCTCCTTCACTGATTCAAATGAGATGAGCCGCGGGAAATCCTGGCCGACACCCATAGAGTATAGTGGATGAAATATTTTTCTATTACCCGGAAGTGTTTATATATTTACTTAGACGGGTATAGATATAAATATAGCAGATATACAGACAAGAAATATATATATAGAGTATATAGATAGAGATATAATAAATAGCTTTATTTAGATAGACAGACTAAATATATTATATATTAATAGATATATATAGAGATCTGTTATTATATATATATATTATATAGATATAGAGATATATAGATATATATATATATATATATATAATATATCTTTATTTCTATATCATATATATTATCTATATATATATATAATATATCTTTATATCACATATATTATATAATATATATAATTATATATATATATATATATATATATTATATTATATATTATATATATCTGCAATCATATTTTAAAAACGTTACCCTATCTAAAAATAGTGGCGCGGCTCTTTCTTGGCCAGCTTTGTTAATTACACGCTAAGGGGGCTACAAAGGAGAGTAGTTAAGTGTTGTGATGGACGACCTCATTTGGAACAACGTGTGACAAATAAATTCTTTACGTTTAGAGAGGTTGCCAAAAACAAAGGTTGGGCTGTTAAGACGTCTGTAATTCGGAACAATGACTTCTTTTCTGGTATAAATTTGCCGGGTTTCTTAGTCTCATCCAGGTTGTCAAGTTGTGTTCGGGCTCTATTGTGGATGTAGGTCTGTTGTTTAATATAAGGTTGCTGTAGACGCGATGCAGCCCCACCCAGTTGAATATTAGAAGTGATTCATATTCTCTGTTACACACCGGTGGCATGGGCATCAAATAGTCGTCTTTCAACACTGTTTAAGGCTCCATTTTAAATGAATGGCTTTCTTTACTAGGCGTGTAGAAGTATTACCTCAGATACAGTAGAACTGATGATCGCTTTTTGCTACCATAATTACGCGTTTGACCTTACAATTAGAAAATGTGTCATGCC
Organism: Dermanyssus gallinae; assembly: GCA_003439945.1. Lineage (NCBI taxonomy): Eukaryota > Metazoa > Arthropoda > Arachnida > Mesostigmata > Dermanyssidae > Dermanyssus > Dermanyssus gallinae. The sequence goes on along the minus strand of QVRM01002492.1, from coordinate 113,469 downwards.
AAGTGAAGTGTGCCCACGTATCATGTCCGATTAGTGTACCCTCTACAGCTCGTATCATATGTATATATATATATATATATATATATAAACTATAATAAATGTTAAATATATAGACGAGTGTGCCGTTGTAATATTTCTAGACTAGACACGGATTTTACTGCAAAGCGGGCATCTATTTAATAATTTCTATGAATTCAGGTATACGCATTAAAAATCTGAATAAGAATTCTTTCATCGTCAAAAATCGTTCCGATTTCGGTGATGTTCGTCATCAAGGTGTATGTGACCTTTGAACAACCACGAAGCCAGTCGAAGGTATTAATTTATCGGCTAGATAAAATAAAACAAACACTAATGCATGGTAAAGTAGGTCCAATAGGACAATGCCAAGTCCGTACTAATGGACCAGAAAAAGGCCAGGCTGATCCGGTACATCCAAAGTGAAAACAAAACGAACCAACAGCTTATCTTAGAAACTGCGCTGTGCAGAAAGCGAGTTATTTTTCATTACGACAGCACAATGCTGCCGCACATAGCGAGGCCACAGAAAAAATGCAAAAAGTACCTGTTCTTTATTTTTTGGAGCACTACGATAGGAATATTCTACATCGACGGTATTTTGCAAGATCAATGAAGGATATACATATCTGCCGAGAGAGACTCTTTTGATTGAATATAAAATGTTAGAATTCAACTATTCAAGGTACGTGTACTCCATTAAAAACCCAGAAAAGCCTCCCTTCTATATATATATATATATATATACATATGAGTTATATATCATGCGCCTACTGATTGAATAGTGTTGATACATATGCTATTTTAATTGTTGTAGCTGAAGAATATAAAATTATTTGCGTGTCTGTGGGTGTACACGTGCAATAATTCAATCAAAGTGTTGTCCCATGTGACAAGCGGTGCATCTACATTTCATCACAGGCAGTTAAGTAGGCGATAAATGATTTTTTATTGACTGCCCGCTAATTGAGTATTTGGTGTTATGACTACACGATGAGTACGAACACGACTGTTCACCACGTGCAGTTGCGTACCGTTAATCTGGTTAGATCGAGGGGCGCCGAGAATCCTGCATCACTTTTCAGAAGGCTTTCCTGGTTATTCGTGGGAAAAATGTCTGCATTTGGTCTACACAATTTTTCCCCGGCCCAGAGACACGTCCTGCAAATGAGATATTGATTCGTATGGGTGAAGCGACTATATTAATTTATTCCACAGATACAGGTAGACCCTTCTATCAGCTGTAAAAGAAGAGGTAGACCTCTTTCTTTCAAGCTCGACCTTCACGCGCCTTCATCCGCATTTATAGTACTTTTCTTTACGACCCCTACTCCCAGTAACGCTATCCAGCACTTTAATTGAATCAATTATTAGTTAGCTGTAACGTGGTACGTTTGTTCAGATAAGTTTTCTACAGTTTATTTGACGACAGTGTGACGGCCTCTTCATCGACCTCCCTTGTCATCATTTGTGATGTCAAGGGGTTTGTCATCAGAAACATTTTCGTCGACGTTTATAAGCCATAACCTACTTATCTTTTGAGTTGACATCAATGCACTTTCTCACTTGTAGTTGCTTCGTTATTTCAATGACACTGAAATATCTTGCCAGTATCATGCGTACCCTTCAGTTCGTCCCGTGTCACATGTCGAGACATCATAGGCACCAGCCTTGGCTTTCAACTAATATATACTGCTAGTAAAGGACAGTGTGTAGATTGATATGTTTGAAGCTTATGTTTCACTATAATGACAATCTCCAAAGCTACCTGCTTATGTACTTTCCTTTTTTTAATCAATATATGGCATTCTCCTAATTCACACAGTCCTTCCGTTGTTCATCAACTATGATAAGGAAGCTGTATTTCTCGCGAGGACGCGCAAACAGCGTTGCGGAATGTACGCGATGCTGGTACGATGAAAATATATCACTTTATTTTTATAAATATCCAGTAAAAATAGTTTATTATTCGCTTGATATGTGTACCTAAATACACATGTTATTCTTTAATATCAGGGCCGCTTAGAGCGGCAGCATTTATATTACGTACGCATCCATATCACCAATGTGCCCTTCTTTAATACCTACTGAGTATTTGCCTTCCATTGGGACAATATCTTCTTTGTAATATCGACCTGATCTTTTCTAACATTTGGTCGTAAAGCAAAATCCCTCCTTCCCCCTCAAGAAACTCTCTGGCGCATTTGAAACGGCAACCAATGCAAATCTTATCACTTCTCTTTAAACTGTTTCTAGCTTCCTTCCAAGCCCTGTGCTGTGCACCAGACCGGCATTTGGAGATGTTAATCCTGTTACATACATGTATTCCTTGTTACTATATATTTATTAAACCCCCAGATACCCTTACACCTTACAGCATTTCTTCCTTTTTCAGCCTTCTTCCTCCGTAATATCTCTTCCTTCTCTAAATAATCATCCCCATTAGTCATGGTCACCCCAAGATACTTGCACTGACTTAGATAGCCCAGTTCCCTTGTAGCACTAGCTTACTTTCCCTTAATTACATATATAACAAACAACAAATCTCGCTCTTAACAGCAGCGTTTTATTCTTAATGGGCGACTTCCATACTGCCTAAAATGCGCTGTACAAATTTCAGCTTATTTTTAAAATCGCAGAATGGTTTCAAAATGAAATCGATTGGGTTTGCAAAGCATCACATCCTGTGGGGTCTCGAACGGGGCAATCGAAACAAACTCGCCGCCAAATAGATCCAGAATTATCTATAATTTAATATGCCAGCACGGCGACAAAATGCCAGGTTTGGTAGTCGTCATCGATATTCACCAGCAACCAACAGCCGTGCAACAAGCATGTGAATAAAACAGGCCTTAAATAAAAAGAAGCATTGTTCTTCTTTCTATCTAAGGCATGTTTTTTTAAAAAGATTCAGGAACTATGAAAAAAAAATTAACCCGAATTCGAGCTGTGAGTTAACCTAAACCAAAGCAAAAAATTACATTATCGTAAGCGTGTTACTGTTTAACAACGTGTCCATAATTCTACAAACACCACAAAGTACCCATAGAAAAACGTACTGAGAAACATCACTGGAAAACTGGCCACAGTGATTGTCGACAATTGGATACCATTAGATTCTAATGTCGCAACAAAAGTCCTCGCGGGAAAATGCACCGGAACGAAGCGAATAGCTAAATACTCTGCAGAAGCAGAATTTTCTTCTTGTCTTCATCGAATTTGAACGTCCTGACACTTGATTCCTCTATTATACAATATTGTGCCCCTTAGCCTTACACAGTCTATTTAACACATCGTTGCGAGAACCCCTTTTTGTCATGATAGTTAATTAATCAAAACATACGCAGCTAAAAGATGGTAAATAATGGTAAAACCATTATATTTATTGATCTTTTACGAGTCATTCTGTAGGTATTTTGTTGCAAGAGTGTGCTATAAATTACTGAACCTGTGTATCACGCAGCTTAGTGTTCCCAATAAACACTAGCCCATCTTCTCACGTCTTAAATCTCATTTCGTTAGAAATTGCATTAAAACATCTGATATCCTGAACTTCGTATTTCCAAGGCGATCTCACAATAGTGAGCGGACCTGACGGTCCATACAATCGTATTATAATCCTAGAAAGTCGAGGGCAATATAAACAAGCACCATAAAACAGATGAAGAAACACGTGAGACCCAGCACACCCATCGAAGCTGAAATACAGTAACAAGAAAACACATTGCAATTAGTTCTTAACTATGCAAACACGAAAACCCCCATTGTTTCGAGGATTACCCAAAGAGTTTCAGGTCGCGCGTTAGTCCACAAACAGCATTTATTCAATAAAAAAAACTTCCATCCGTGCCATCAACAAATTCTATGTATACAATCCACTTCATTTAACGTTACATAATTTATTTTTTCTCATCTAGTGTCTTTAGTCTTTTCTAGGTTTGGTATCTTGGGAATAAGGAAAGGAGGTCACAGGGAGACTGGCCGGATAAGGTAAGGGGTAACGATAAAACTAACGCCCTCAACTACTACATAATCATGTGCATACATTTACGATAAACGAGTCCCTTGCAGTTCAACAAACAGTCAGGAGGTCCTCTGTATTGGACCTGTTGTACTTGGTTATAAAAATCAAGGCTTATTTTTCAGAAAAAATACAGACGCAAGCCTCTTGTTTTCAACCACTGAACCACCGGCGCATTAAGCAATGCGAAAAGCAGTTCCGTGGACGTTAAATCTTGGCTGAGGGTCAACCCGAAAGTGTATAAGCCTCTTGTTTTGTCTATTTTCTGGGAATTCAGTAAGTTCTAGACGACCACCGCGGACACTACCCTTAATCCCAAAACTTAAATACAAATCATCACAGCTTGCCCCAAAATGTTTTTCTTCTAAAAAATACGAGGTTTATCAATCTATTCTTATTCAAAGCGCAGCAAATTAATATGTGGCCCGGTTCTGCTCAAATTTCGTGAATTACGACGCTTTCGGTTTAAATAAACTTTTAGTTCCTACAATATTTCACTCAGCTGGCCTATCTACAAACATTTGCTAGCCTTCGTATATATATATATATATATATATATATCGATAAGGTGAACACTTACATTGTGCTGGAATGCAATGCGCCTTTAGCAGGTTATCCACAGAAATCGACACCAATGTTGCGTCGCTTTTAGTCAGTCTGTAAAAAATAAGAATTTTATATTACTACCATAATCATCATTACTTCGTTTTTTAATTAAACACTCATGACTGATTGGGCACGAAGACATACACTACCACCATTAGAAACAGCGACTTAACTCATTAGGACTGATTAGGAACGACGCCGCCCAGGTCCTATCGGAATCACCAGTAGGTCGTCGTTAATACGTACTCTTAAAGCTTGTATATATTATAATAAAAAACGCATTGAATAACGTACCTGCGCGTCTCTCCAGCACCCTTGAGAAAGGCCATGCCAGTCACGAAGATGTTATGAGCTTTCTCGCACACATAGAGGCGCTCTAATGAGAACGCAATGAAAATCTCTACACACCCGGACTGTCGACCCGTCGCCACAAATATGCCATCATCACTGCAGTTGAAACACAGACAGACAAATGCAGAATCAAGCTTCCACGTTCCTTGTCAACAATATGTGAAACTGTGCAACAGATGTCGAACTGTGCACTACAGATAAATATGTGCAACTGATGTAGTACCTTACGTTACATATACATAAATGCAACATGCTATTTCAAACATTGCTCTTGTCATTTATATGGCAATGACTGTCCACATTGATGTTTCTCCTTGGAAGGGAAGAGAATAAACACATACATATCGCTACGGAAGGCAAGTCAATGTACACACGCAATGAAAAGCCAGCTTGTTCGTAACCAAAAATGCATACGCTGATGAGGCAGCTAATCTCAATAACCAGCGCACCACTCGTTGCCAGAACCATTGCATTTAAATAGTTGGTCGGCTATAATATCAATTTCCCCCTTATATATGCCCATAATTGATTATGACAACAAATGGAACGCATGTTATATATATATATATATATATATATATATATAGACTCAAATTTACAGCAGCACACACGGAACATACTGCGAACTAAGATGCATAGAATTCCTTGCTCAGCAAGTCGTTGCCCACCTCTTAACCTACCTGATAGCCATGGTCGAGAAGAGATCGGGCCCGGAAGCTTTGACAAGCTCTGACGCGAACGCCTTATGAGGATTCCATTTGACGAGGTACGTCGTTCGAGGCGGACGTCGCCTCACGGTAGGATTCATTGTAGTAAACAAACGACACTGACCTGAGTTGCTCTCAGCTACAACGCCAAAACTGCAATCGGCATCGAATTGCAAGCAGATGACCATGCAAAGAAGAACGAATAAGATATATTCGATATTTACAGACTTACTGTGGCACTACCTTAAAAATATCCACATTTTCAACAAATTTAAACGCGCTCATTAATAAATCATACACTCTGAATTAAATAGAAACAAAAATACGTAACGCACATAAACAACTTACCAAAAAAAATTATCCTTAAATAAAAAAATCCTTGTCGTTCAGCAAAATGTATATGTATAATAATTGAGCGATCAAAATAATATTATACTAAATGAGAAAATGTCCAAATTTCTCCAAAATACAGAAACCCAAAGAAAGTTAAAACAATAAAAAGTTCTGTATTGCAGAGTTATATAACATCAAAATAAGAAAGATCCAAGTTAATTTGTCTATAAAACGTCCAAAAAGCTCAGCAAATACAACGCTTGTTATATATATATATATATATATGTATACCCATATTACAAAATGAAATACGTATCTCTTAAATAAATATTGAATGATCAATATTATATCTCAATAACATTCGCCCTAAAAATCTGCAGGGAATTATATACATAAAGTGGCGGCTTGATCTAGGTGGTAGTGCGCTATCATGGTTATCATCTCCTGGGATGTCGCTGATTTGATCTCTGTTGTTGATCAAATTTCCTTTGAGCGATGCTCATTAATGGTAGACCATACCGCTGAGAGTAAGCGACCATGCTGCTACAGGAACTCTTGGGAAAGGTCTAGATATCTGTACGCCCCTGACATAAAAGGGCGAAAAATATTTAGGAATACATGTCAAGCGAATAATATATCCATCTACTCATAAATAGCTATGCATATATTTATTAAATTGATGACGCTGCGTTTCAATAATGTAGTAAGAAAATGCTTGGTTTCTCTTACCGAGCATTTCTGAATGAGTATTTGTCGTCTGCAGGTAGTTTTAGTTCCATCATATTTTCGCCCTGAAAACTCCAGATGAACGCCAGGCCGTCCTTGCCGATGCTGACTACACTTTCTTCGCCCGACGACACCGTGATATCGTCGATTTGACCCGTATGTGCCTTCACCTCAAATACCTTTGTAAACGCGGGACTCTGCACCACAAATCGCCCAATAGCAACAACAATGAAGTATATATATTAGTTGTTCCGTAAAGCTAATGCCCGTGTACGTTTTTTTTTTCATATCATGGCCGATTTTTAGTCCACTCCGGCATTCAACTTGTCTAAATTGGGAACCATGAAAACCAATTTAAGAGTGGCCGGTCTGGGTCTAGAACCCAGGCCTCCCGAATGCAAGGCAAAGGGTTTGCCACTAAGCCATCTTGCTTGGTTATATATATATATATATATACAAGAATACTTTATTTAACTCGTAACGGGGTTAACAATTATATATATATATATATATATATATATATATATATATATATATATATATATATAAATATATATATATATATAGTGTACGTGTGACTAGCTTCAATTTTCAATAATGCGTTTCAATGGGATGTGGTCGAGTTCTACGGAGCATACGGACCTTCCAGGCGCGTAGCCAACCATCGCTACCGCCGGTGAACAATATGCCTTTCTTGGGAGCGAAACGCACGACCTTCTGGAAGGGCTCTTCCGTTTCACTGAAGTCGGTCTGGAATGACATCTCAGCCCGAATGTCGAAGCCAAGCTTGCTGACACCACCAGCCACGTTACCGTTCGGATCGATTCGGTTGTGGTCGCCTTGGCCGCCAGCGTCGTCTGCCGCCTGACCCTGTCGATTAACCGGCCCATCCTCGCGGTCTCCTCGACGCTGTCGAACCACTCGATCGCCTGCAACCGTAAATCGAACGCACCGTGAGCCTAAATCGTCCCCCACACGGGTCCATCCAAACGAGAGCAATGTAAAGCAAAATGCTGTGCTAATCAAAGTAGAAAAGATCCTGTTGTTGTGTGCACGGTGTCACGACGGCTATATCGAAACACTATCTTCTCTCTACTCAAATATAAGTACATTTAAATTCCATAGACCAGTCCATGCTGCCTACGCTTCGGCGGGCGATGGTAGACGATGCAGAGGTGAAAATAGAACAATGATGAAAAAGTGCAGACACCAAGAATCACTACCAAAGGGCAAAATAAGATTACATTTATTACAAGACGCCGACCAGCGTCAACCGACGGTCGTCACTTAAGCGAGAGTGAGTGTAACAGTATCAAAATAAATAAAGAGCCATTAACTATATTAGAAGTTACCGTTCTTTTGATGGGCGGCTGAAGGCTGATTATGCATGACAGCTCCGTTAGCGGTCTGGTTAGCATTTCTCAGACTGTAGGTTAGCCTGTACAGGTCGCACATTCCTCCCTAACGAAAAAGGAACAGAATACTAGTGTTACTACTGCTACCACTGCGAATACCTAGTTCATCTTCTATAGGCTACGGTCGTAACACTAGATCATAAGTTTAGTCTGCTGAATACCACTATTGCTAGTAATACCAATACTAATAATACTCAGCACCATATTACATTTAAAGCACTTAGCTATGAGCCGCTTAACAACGCAGCGAAATTTGAATTAACACCATGTTTCGTCAATATGGTTTTTGTGCATACCTTTCCAGCAGCGAGGAAAAGGTGGCGCGAATCTTTGACAGAACAAAGCGTCGAACTCATAATGACATCGCCAGTCTCGCATGTGGCCACCGTCTCCGCCCGAAAGGTTCCTCCCTCTTCGGGTATAATCTCCAGGATTTCCTGTTGAAACATGCAATCCATCCAGAAGACAACTGATTCAGCATGTAAAACCTACCTTATCATTGATAAACCTCTCTCTATATATATATATATATTAGAGAGAGAGAGTAAGTGGAAATCATATGGAATGTGTAAAAGTGTCACTTGAAGTTCCAATTTTTGCCAAATAAGTCAACGAGAATGTTCAGATAAGATGTCTAGTTTTAAAAAAATTCCTTACTACAAGAGTAAAGTATAGCATGCGTATACTCATCCAAATAAAACATATTGGTTTAAATATATACACACATAACGTTATATATATATATATATATATATATATATATAATCGTATTTCACTCACATTGAGTATGTATATAACACTGCTACTTATACAGCTTATGTAAGCTACTCTCGGCATGTTATTCGCGAAAATCAGTGAAGCGATTTTTTCGCTAAGGCCAGGCAGGCAGACGCATGGTACTTCGTACACGCCTGAGAGCACAGTCGACAGACGCACACCGTGTACACCTCGTGGATGTTCGTATTCGGACAGACCAGGTGATAATAGCCATGAACTATATATATATATATATAAATAAAGTTATCTTAAGCAGACAGCCCTGCGGCCACCCCCGACAGGGGCAAAGAAAACAACTGGATTTTAGTGGGCTTCTGAGTCCCACACTACCGTGGCTTTATCAACGTATGCGTCATACATGTCAATAGTTAAAGACGCACATATGGGTTATGGAACGCCTGCAGCAAACAAAAGTCCCAGATGACACAATTTCAGCGTCTCATATAAATATATAATAATTCACTAGCTCCGAGTTTACACCATAATAACACCACTGGTAGTATACTACTCACAAGTTATATATATATATATATCAACATCGTTCATCATACTTACTTGTAAGCATCATACTTATGGTCTGACGTCCCTTGAACGTGTAATCTTTAGCCTATGCAAAGATGTCTTTTCTAAGATGACATCATTTGAGGTCCATGAAGATATGGCTATGGAAGACCACTCATGTGTATAGGGATCCATAACAACAAAAGAGGATGACTGGATTATTTAGTGGGTTTGTGGGTCCCACGCTACCGTGTGCGACTCCCACATGGCAGTTAAAGAGCTAAAAAGATATTACACAAATTTGGTGTGCTCTGATATCATCAAAGCTATCGACATAGCTTAATGATATTGCACAAATGTGACACCAACGCAGGCAAAATGCTCTTTCGAGAAAAGACCTGGGAGATCGCAAAGAAAATCGAAAACAGCAATTTAGGGCTGAAGTTGTCACCTTGAGGGTACTTTGAAGTTTGAAGGAGGCTCTACATAGCTCCCCGTCGTCAAATATAATTGGGGTACAATGTAGCACGCTCGGTAAGCAGTTGTAAGATCCGCGGCTCCGCGCCTGCCGCAGTCAACCTTTAAAGCGCACTACCTTGCCCAATGTGGACTTCAAATCGATAAACATCGCATACAGAGGGTAGTGCTTTAACCTAACATATGCGTTGCAAATTGTCTAGCCTATAGCCGGGTCGAGCCCGGTGGCGTGGTGGCTAAAGTCTGCGCCTCGCAACCGGAGGAGACACATAGGTGCGCGGGTTCGAGCCCCACCGTTGCACATTTGTATTTGTGGGGGTCCGTCTATAAAGCAATGTGAAACACAGTTCCGTGGACGTTAAACGTCGATTCTACGAGTTAGATAATACCACGCGTTCCCAGTTGCGCGGGCTTTTCGACCGTTTTAAGCAAACGAGATGACCGAAGTCTGCAACATGCTGTACTGCGGAACACCGGCCAAAGGTAAAACCGTCGGGTTTTGTCCGGCGAATGCAAAATATGTGGGTAAATGCGTGCGCTTTATACCATACCGACATTTGCCATTCTGCTCAACATTTGTAAAAGCTTGTACGATCGTCTAGCTTCGAGGATATAGCACAAATTGTCCTTGGAACAACACATTCCTTTGAAGTGTCAGATTATTTTTTCACTAAACTGTGAACCAAAGGATTTATTGCTCCGTGGCGACTCTGATGCGATATTTACATAAGAGTTTCAATAATTAAACTGGAAGAATGGCAACGAATTTGTAGGACGAATGAACATTTAATTGTGTTCGAAGCGCCGTACACGGGTTTCAGCACATATAAGGCTTGACTTCAACAAGGCGCCCTGCATTTGAAGTTTGTGAATGGAAATTGTAAGCACCTAACAAAAGTACCAATGAAAATGCGACGTGATTAACTTGACGTCATAATAAATAGCGCTGAAGAGACGGCCGACTCGAAGGGGTGTATGAGTCCGATCGATCTCTGTAGATGGAGTGAGAAATGGAAGGACTCTTCTTACTGTGTTTCGAATGCAGTGATTTGTTTGATATTGTTTTTGTGTATTCTCTTCAGCCAAACACGCTTGTTTGGTTGCAGCCTCGACCGACTATATGGCTCGCGGAAAATTACGTCAAGGCACGTCGACTGTAACTATCAAATTGTCGTGACAGTATCTGTGAGAGACATGTGTAGTATATATATATATATATATATATATATATATATCAGTTAATAACATGACGGCAATAAATCAAGCGGTTCGTTCTGGCTTCGTTATATTAATATATATATATATATATATATAAATATAAATACTTTTCAGCCAAGATTTAACGTCCACGGGACTGCTTTTCGCATTGCTTCATGGACGGACCCCATAACTACAAATGTGCAACGGTGGGGCTCGAACCCGCGCATCTATGTGTTTCCTCCGGTCGCGAGGCATAGGCGACGAATGCACCACGTCACCGGGCTCTATATATATATATATATATATATATATATATATATATATCAGTTAATAATATGACGGCAATAAATAAAGCGGTTCGTTCTGGCTTCGTTATAATAATATATGTATATATATATATATATAGATCCATACATCCGTACGCATGCATCTGTGATTGTGCGTCTCTATACGACCGACACATTTCGCCACGATAGAACAGCTGATCTGTCGCGGGCCAATGCTTGTTCGAACAGCTGATACTGACACGTCACCACTTTTCGAGTGGCGCACTCATGCCACTGCATTCGAAACACAGGAAGAAGAGCTCATTTCCATGGTTCACTCTACCCACACGCACATTTATATAAATATATATATATATATATATATATATATATATATATATATATATATATAGAGAGAGAGAGAGATCGACCGGACGTACTCTTAGCACTTTTTCCTTTGAATCGGCCGTCTCTTCTCTAGCGTTACCGCCTATCTGCCTGCATGTCTATCTGCGAATCAGAGTGAGCTTCGAATTACACACTTACAATTTTGTTGGAGACGCCAGTTTTAACTCGGCCACCTCCACCAGCGACGAGAACATGTCGCTCCGAGACGACATCGATCGTGTACAGAGGGATGTTAACGCGGCTGATGAGTCGGCTGCGATCTTTCTTGTTTTTCGTGCTCGATGCCGGCTTCGTTGCCGAAGGCGGCGAACCAGCTGGTGGTGGCGACTGAGCGTTTGCAGCTGATACCATTGCGATCACGTTCACTCACGTTCACACTACTACTACACAATACAACAACAACACAGTTTATACAGATCGAAACGTGTATGCTGTACGATCCATACAGCCGTGCACGTCCTCACGCACGCAGGAACACAGGGACACCACACAGCCGCACACACGGAGAGTTGTGTTGAGTCTCTTCACTGAGGCGACTTCACCGAATCAACAGCAACAACAGTTGATCGATCGATAAACTAGAGACAGGCCAACGACAATCAAGAGGATGATCGGTCATTACCTATAGCAGTTACAAATTGCGATTGCAACTACAGCTTCTGTAGGCGAGACTGACAAACGGTACACTCGACGACTGTGAGCGTCGACTGAAAGCTTGCGCGATTTCAACTTTGCTAGCCTACTATTATTACGTGATATAAAAAAAAAAGGAAAGTGTTGATCACTGATTGCCCCTTGCTGAGGCAGGTGGTTCCTGTTGACGTTGGTTGAACTGAACGAGGCCGACTAACAACTGCTATTCGTAGGGATTACTGTCTGACTGACTGGCTGGCTGGTTCGCCGCCTGGGTCGCCGAACTGCGGATCCGTCCGTTAAGGAACGTCATCGCTACCGCCGCAGCAGTAGCAGTGGCACCACCGGCAGAGGCGCTTAAACGACGGACACCGACTTCTCGTAGTCAGACGGCTGCTCTCGTAAACAATGCAAGTATTGTTGGGTAAACAATGGAACAGCATGTCGTCGTCATTCATCGACACGCTAGAAAAGAATAGTGCGTGTCTGGGTGGTGCGCGCTTTTGTGAATAGGTAATGAGTGTCTCTTCTTTCTCTCTCTATATATTTAAATTTATATATATATATATATATATATATATATATACAGCACTGCTCAGCCGGCCGGCTAATCGCCGATTTTACCTTAAATATGGCCCTCGGTATCCACTATTCAGAAGCGCGCTACGAGCTATTTACTCCGATCATTCTACGGTCACACTAGAACATATACAGTAGGTGGTGGTGGTGCCGTACGATGTATAATGTATTTGACTATTTTTACTAAGTAGTAGTAGTACTAATAATTATACTTTTATATACTAGTCCCGCTTCTGTAGCCTCGAGCAGCCGTTAGTTGAGCCCTAGAAACAGTCGTAATGGTTAGATCCAAACTCATCATCAAAACACAACGATGCGACGACGACGACGATGACAACAGGCCGGCGCTACTGATGGAGAGAAGACGATACTGGGAGGCGTCTGGGAGGTGGCGAGAAGCGTGTTGTTTTGTTTTGTTTTTCTTCTCTTCTCACCTTCTGAGCGGGGGCGGAGTGAGTGCCGTGGCGCCAGTAGAAAGATAGTAATAGAACAACAATATATATATATATATATATATATAAGAAAATAAATATAAGAGATTAATGGATGACGGGCGGGTGGCTGGGAGGTCAATTTAAAAGGTGTGCTAAACATAGAGTGTTCGATGATAATGATGATGATGTTGTTTGTTTTTTGATGATGTATATGGCACCTGCATATTGTAGATACCCCCTAAAGTCACTGCCGTCATGTGCCGATATTGGCAGCTTCTGCTGGATCTGCTGCTGTTGTTTCCTCCTGCTGCTGGAGCAGCCGGCGACCACACAACTTGATGACGACGACGACGACGACGACGACCACAACAACAACAACAACAATAGCAACAACAACAACAACAAAAACAAGAACAACAACAATAACAATGGGTGGACTCCGTGCGCGGAGCTGGCCGAGTGAGGCAGGCGTGCTTTCACAGCAACGAACATAGGCACCGTAGCGTCGCTCTCTGCGTGACAAAGGAAAACCCAAACAAAGGACGCCAACAGAATCAGTAGCAACAACAACGACATTAACCACAACAACAACAACAGCAACATTTCTGTCACGTTCTTTCTCCACGGACTCTCCCCGTTTGTTGTGCTGCTTTGACGGCGCCAGATGGTGATGGCGGTGGTGGATATAGTGGCTGGCGGTGCTTAGCTGTGTTCTAGGTGATGCTTGTGTTCGCCGGCGAAGAAGAAAAATAAGAAGAATATGAAAAAGTGGCTGCGCCGGCAGCGGCAAGTACTGACCCAGAGAGCTGATGCTTCGTAACAGTGAGTTGGTGAGACGAAGAACATCTAACCAAATTCTAGGTGGAGATCACCCAAAAGCAAGAGAAAGAGAGAGAGTGGGTGGGCGATAGCTCTTACGAGAGTACTGCCGAGGGTACTGCTGAGAGAGTACTGCTGGCGAAAGTCCTGCCGAGAGTACTGGCGTGCGTACGTGTGAGTGTATGAATGAGATCTACGTTTTCTGTGGGGAGATATCGTTCGATTCGCCGACTTCGACGTCGAATCTGAGCCCTGAGATTCTTCCCACCTTTGGCGTCACGCTCACGCCGCCTGCTGCTGCAGGACATTCGCCGCCTGATGCAGCTGCTGTTGCTGCTGCTGCTGCTGCAGGACATCCGCCGTGTCGCGTGACTCCACGGCTGTTGGCCAGTCGAGTTCGGCGGCCAGAGACCACCCCACAATCGCGTCAGTCCTGCGGCGAGTCGCGAGGAACACTCTCTGCTAGGAGTACAAAGTGCTCGAACGAGTCTATGGGAGAGGGGGGCGTTGCCACTTCGACAATAGAGTACGTCGCTGGATTGGTCAATCGGTAGGCAGGTTGTTGTGGTGGGTAGGAAGGAGAACGCAACGCCGAGGACGCCTACGTAACACGGCGCAACTACAGCGGTTTACTGCGCTAGAAGCCGAGCGTTCTCATTGACAGCATCAGCCGCAGAGCAGCAAACAGGGTTCTTCATGTTGGTTGGAACCTTATCAGTGTTCTCTCAATGTTGTGTATGTAGAGTGATGGAGTGTATCGAGTTCGAGGAGGCGGAGCGAGGAACGAGTTGTGTGTTAGCACCATGCGAACGGCTTGAATGAAGCTTGCGGCTGCTAAAAGAGCGTCTACGTGACTGCGGTGTGTAGCGGTGGTGGTGGTCATTCGCAAACGTGAAAGCTGCGCGATGCGGTGGTGGTGATCCGCCGGATCGCATGTTCTGCCAACCATCCCAGCAACCTTGTGTTTTTGGCTTAATTTCGTTTCACGGTGTTTTTGGCTTAATTTCGTTTCATTCTCGCCAGCCACTAAAACGTTGTTGATGACTAGCTTGTCTAAAATCAGGCTGCTACTGATGCGTCTGGAGCAGTAAACAGCATCGGCCTCCGCAGTGACAGATATCGTAATATAATACTACCGATACGACACAGCTGTTGGAACGGTAACCGTGCGTTGTGATGCAGCGGTAATGCTCGCTTTCCAAGTCGAAATTGACGTACGGCAACACCTCGATCAGCTGGTGGTGGTGGTGGTGGTGATGGTGCCGGTATGACTCACTGTCGACCGAAACTCGTAAGCTAGTAAGCAGCAGCCGCTGCCATTCGGTGAAGTTTTCGGTGAAGCTTTCGGTGTCTCTACTGTGTGAGTGCGCAGAAGAGAGAGAGGACGAAGCCTTGTTCTAGCCGTCACGATGAACGTGACGTGCGTGTCACGCTCAGCGCGCGAAGTGCTGAGGGCGCGCCGGGGACGAAGGCTTCGGGACGCGTGAAGATGCCTTGCTGTATGCTGTAATGACTCGACGTCTCAAGTCGCCTTTTTGCGGCCTGTAAAATGTCCTCTGCAACATCTGAAACCTCTCCGGCGAGAGCGAGAGTGGCGAGGGACGAGATGAGTGGGAAATAAGAACAGAATACCGTCCCATCTCTTCTGTGGTAATTCTGTGGTGATTAAATTTACGCGTCGAAACTTGATTGGACTACTCTAAATTGCTGCCATCATGCTGTCGAGAACTTTCGGTCTCGGGAGGAGTTTCGACTCACAAGAGAAAAAGAGGTAAGTTCTTCAGTACGTTGAGTGAGTCTTGTTAGGTGAGGAACGACACTGAAATGTCTAGTTCTAACGAAAAAAAAACAAACAGGCGAGAACGGGGCAGCAAACGACTGATTCGTAGTTTCTTTTCCTGCGCGAGTCGCCTATTTAGCCCTATGTACGTTTACAACTGTGATTTGTATTGTAACACTTTTTCGAACCAACTGTTTCGAAAACTTCCGCAGAGGTAGCACCTTACGTGTCACTAAATGTCCGCCAGTCACTAGAACGTTGTTGATATCTAGGATTGGCGGCCAATGACTACTATTGAATTCTGTTTTGTACTTTATCATGAGGACATCGGAAAACAGATTGTCCTCGGATCGGAATAATGTGGATCTGTATTTGAATACGGAACAGGCATGTGTATACTAACATAAGTTTTACAGCGTACCTAACAAAGGTAATAATAAACGTCATATTGTTTTGTAGTGCTAGTTCATCGACGCATCGTAGCAGGCCCTAGCCGCATGCCACTACGCTTTGGCATTGATACCGCTAAACACAGGGCTTGAAGCTGTAGCGGGGGCTACGGTAATAAATATAATAATAAACGGACACTTGCAAGCACAGCTCATGTAGAACAGAAAGTTTTCGTTTTGCTCCCGTATGCCACACTTCTGCCTCGTCAGCTGATGAATGGCATCCCGTGCCACCGAAAAGTCACCCATTAAAATGGGCCAGCTGTTTTTGGCCACTCCCTGTAGCATAGCGACCACCTCTCAGCTCACAGAGCAGCTTGCAGTTTATGATTGTTGACTGTGTCTCAATGTCTCGCTCACTGGGTTCTACTGGGGAGGGATTACTCTATATAAGCATACGGGTCTTAATCTAGCCTTGGCAAAACGCCTTTTGTCAACACGCATGCGTGCGTCAGTCCCTTGGCTTTCCAGTGCTCGTTGACGACCAGCAATTTAGGCAGAATAGTATGCGCATCTTTATTCATCTTCTTTTACCGATATTGCCGTTACTGCGATTGGGATGTACGCCGTAAACTTTCACTTGGCAACGATAATCCACTTTAAAGACAAAGAGCACGTTAGTGACAATGATTCGGTTAACGGCTTTCTGTTATGTGTTCTTACAGCGAGCCGCACGATGCGTCGATATTGTGGGTTTCGCTAATGAGCCAGGGAGGCGTACCTTAATTCGATTCAATTAAATTCCAAGTGCTCCTTTATTGTTTTCAAAGAGTAGATACATGGTTATTCACAAAAATCTTGTATTCAATATATACAATGCACAGTATAAGAGACATAAAGAGCAATTTACTATATAATGGGGCGCAATAGTACCAGTGCGTGATATATGTAATAGCAATGTTTATAATAATATATCACTAGTTTATGGTTCTCAACATTCTCACCATGCGCTACGAAAACATATTGTTGATTCGGTCAGATTGTGCCACGCTGTTTGATGATGCGGTTCGAGTACTGCGTACTATCTTAATGTAATTTTCTTCTATTTTACACAAATATACGCAATTTATGGCCATAGGTTTTTACGCATATTTGAGGTTTGCCATGTGCAGCAGGCGAGCAGAAAATGATTGTGATTAGTTAGTTACGTTGTGTCCTCGTCGGCCAAGTAAGGCTCAAAGTTCGTCTGGTCGTCAGGTCTATTGACAGGTGGCTGGTAGAGTGACGATCTCTTTTTTGGTTGGTTTCTCGATCGTCGCCTTATTTGACACCTCTTTTGTTGACGTCACCATTTTTGCGATTCGATCTCAATCCTACAGCATCTGCTGGTGTTCATTTTATGGCATGGTGTTGGTGAGAATAAGTCTCGTTTTTTTGTTGTTGTTGTTGATGTTACTGCACTAAATTGCGGTAATTTAACGCCAATATTAGTAGTGTCGGTGCGCCGTGGAAGTGGCATCGTTCCTTATCTGTCAGTAGCTTTTTAGCGACACCATTTCGACACCCCGAAGACGAAGACTAATACAACGACGAACCTTGGGTAGACTTGTATCCACCGGCATGACGACGGCTTCTACTCTTGGTGGAATCGACAAGCTGGCTCTTACTTTTCTGCACGTTGTTATTGTTGCTATTGTTGTTGTTGTTGCTTTTGTTGCTGTTATTACTATTGCTGTTGTTGTTGTTGCCGTTGTTGTTGTGGTGGTAGTGGCGGCTATTGCTGTTTGTATCACATCTCGGATTGTGACACCTACACTGCTAGGGATGCGAGAATGAATATTCTTGCGATAGACAGATCTATGCAGCTTGGTAATAAGTAGCTCGCGCGTATGTTGCTATCAATGAACTCGCACCTTACTTGCACTAGAGCAGATGCGCCCCAACTTCTGGATCGACTTTGTGTTTCTGATCTTTCTTATTTGTCTTCTGACCTTTTCGTTTTTTTTTTGTAGGGCGAAGAAAGATATCTGCCGTGAAAATTGACACAATGAATGTCTCAACTTCGCATTCAGTTTTCTGGTGTATTTGTATTCTGTGCCGTTCTAGTCCTACTGTAACGTAAAAACGAGACTGCAAAATGCCAACGTTTGTTTATTTTAACATCTTGTATTAATTGTCTCATAATAGCATCGTTTATTAGTTTTCTCAAGTCCGTTTTGTATGATTGACGACCAATAAGCATGTCGCATGTCAGCATACCGTTCGAAAAACGCTTATATAGCTTCATTTGTAGCTGAACCTGTTTGTGTGTAGGGTTTGGTTTGTTTGCTACTGTAAGGGTTTATTTCTAATTCACTTGTTTATTAGATTTATCTTTCTGTTGTTTTGTAGGTCATAGCAATGCTCATTATCGTTTGACATGTTTACCTAAGTACACTTTTTACCCTTCAATATCAGGGGATCAGCCGATCATAGTATTCGTTATTGGCATATTCGCCGGAGTTGGTGTTGTGCTTACCTAAGCTTACAACAAAGCTAGTAGTTTCCTGTATAACAAAAAGTTGCTTTTACCGAAATTGTATTTGTACAGCTTTGCTAGTTCGCGAAACTGGAGTAGACTTAAGGACGTTTCACTCAGATATTTTAACGCTTGACGGCGGCGTAATTAAATTGTATTAAAACATAGCTTATTAAAGCATAATACAGAGTTACATATTCTCCGGCATATTCCTTCACTGCTTTCTTTGTATGTTTTGAGGATCGGCCAGTCGAGAGAGAAAACAACACATAAAAAATACCACTCGCTACTTAACTCTGATAGTGATTTTTATGAATATCCATGGGATTGGGCCGAAGATACTAGAACTTTATCGTCTTGGAGGGGCGAGAGAGACCAGGGCATCTAACACGGTCACACAGTAAGGACAGCCAAGCTTTTGGCGTTCGAGCTGTCAGATATTAGAACATTATTAGAACGTTAAATCTTGGCTGAGAGTCTGCCCCGAAAGGATTTTTTTAAATATATATATATATATATATATATATATATATATATATATATATATACAACTGTGCCTTTAGACGATTACTGTGGCCGGCTAAAAGCTCTCTTTTGCTGGAAAAAGACGCCTCCTTAAAGGAAGTGCACAATATCAGAGTGCAACATTTGTTCGATTCCTGCTACTAGTGTATGTTTTCAATAATAAATATTGTAGGGGCGGGGGGGGGGGGGTGGGGGGGGGGATAGAAATGCTCGTTATTGATCGTCAGTTAGTCAGTCGCAAGAGGTTGTCGATGAGGCAAGAAGAAACTATTTCGATCAGGTACCACAATAACGTACAGTATTCTAGCAAATTACTGTTTCCGTTGTAGGCAGCGAAAACGAGAAAGGGAAAACAATATTAGCTGTGTGCTGTTACTGACGTGTTCGATATACGCGAACTGTTGTGTCAGGTGGAGTCTCATATCGTTGCTGGTGTCGTTGGGGTTGGTATTTGCTGCTGTGGTTGTTGTTTTTGTCGTTGTTGCTGTTATGGGTGGACGAGGCGGCGGCCGTGTTGCCGTGCTTATGGTGGTGGCGATGAGGATGATGATGATGATGTTGTTTGTTGTTGTTGTTGTTGTTTTGTTTGTTGTTGTTGTTGTTGTTTGTTGTTGTTATTGACATCAACGATGTTGATAATGATGATGATGATGACCGTAATGAGTCAGTGGCCGGTGCCGTCTGTTAAGCGAGTTGTGTCGGCGCGTTGTTATAGTGGTATTTGTTCGCTTATACTGATTCTTTTTTCTTCTAGCTGTCTGTATTATTTGTGGCTGATGTTGATGTTGTTACTGCTCCCCGGGTCTTGTTGTTGGTTGTTGTTGTTGCTGATGTTGCTGTTGTTGTTGTATTTCCGGTTATGTTAACGTCTGCCGGTACACACTGGTTTCATCGTACGTTGATCTGTTTGCTCCCTGACTTGTTGCTTATCTGCGTACTCCTACTTACTATTATAATGTTTTTTTGTTGTTTAAGATGATTCGTATTTTGTACACCATGATTACAAACGCTCAATCAATGCGACCGCGTGTTTGCCCTTCTAGTAAACTACAGAACTGAATGTGCTTCATGGGGGCGGAGTTCGAACATCACCTTATCACCATGGGCTGAGCCAAAGAGAAAAATGAACAGAATAGGAGAATAGCTGCACCGAGACAGAACCTAGCCTGCGTTATCCTGCAAACGGACGTTCATGGCTCGTCATTTACGCTTCATGTCTTGCGGCGGCTAATCGAATCATTACGCTTTTGCCTATAGACACATGTATTGTGTGTGTGTGCATGAATGTGTCTGCGTGTGTTCTTTGGGTGAAGGTGGCGTTGTGGGTTGGGAAACGCGGTATAACTGGTGCGATTGTCTTATTTTCATAATGATGCCGCCACTTTTCACCAATATAACAATATTTTCACGTTGCACTTAGCAGCTTTAAAGCTTCGCATCACACAGCCTTACCAACAGCCATGTTGTAGTCGTACCAGTCGTTAGCAAGCTTTAGAATGTTAGCTATGTCGTGGTTGCTGTTTGCTGTTGTAGTTACCGTTGATAGCGTCAATATTTTTCCGATTGTTGTTGTTTATTTGGGTTGCTGCCGGCATTTATTGTAGTTTTTGTTGTTGTTGTTCTTGTTACTATTTTGCTAGCGCGTTGCTTGTTCAATCGTGTACCGGTGGTAACACTTCTTATGATAAGAGCACAGTCGTCCTAGCAGAAGTAACAGGCGTTGTGGTTAGTGGTAGTCACATTACAAATGGTGGCGATGATTGATGGCAGCTGTCGAGGTGCTAACCAGATCGGCGGTCATAGCTTTCACCGTAGGCTGACCTCGTCGCTAGTGTTGGTGCCTCAACGACAACGGTAACAACAACAAATGATTTCATCATCTAAGTATTGGCTTTTTATATATATATATATATATATATATATATATATATATATATATATATATATATATATATATATATATATATATATTTATATATAACTCTCTGGAGAAAGACGAGGATTCTCAGGTTGCGTCTTCCCTGTTTTCCACAGAGTTCTTTATTGATCTCGCCCCGCCTCTTTTTCCAACCTACTGTGGTTGGTCGTTGTCCTCTGTCTCCCTCTGATTTTCTTCTTTTAACCCCATTTGTTTTAATTTTGAATTTTTATTTTCATGATTATATATATATATATATATATATATATATATATATATATATATATATATATATGTATATATATACATGTATGTATCTATATATATATACATGTTTATATATATATATATATATATACACATGTATGTATCTATATATATATATATATATAAGATCAACCTAATGCATGTGTTTGTGTGCTGTGGTACAGGTTTTGAACTTCATAGCATGAGATGTCTGAGTGGTGAACTCTCTAGGGAACTCTTAGACCCCTAGCTCGGCACCCTACGGGTCCTCTTTCTTCCCTAGAGCGCGAGCAGTCGGCCAGTCGGCGCAGACTTCCATAAACCCACCACACCACACATACTATAGTGAGGCTAGTGTGTGTTTTCCAGTCGCCTAGACACTACTAGCCAGACGAGTTGGCCTGTCGCCGGTTGGGTTTGGCCTATTTCGTTCGGCGCAGCGTCTGTATGTTGTGCCTTTCCAACCGAGTGTCTGGCTTTGCAGATGCTTCTAACCGGCATTTGTTCGGTTCTTCCTGCTTACTTGTTTCAGCTATATATATATAGGATATTGTTTGATTGCTACAGTTCCCCCGGACAAATACAAATCCCCCCACGTGTCCTAATACTGCTACTGCTGCTGCTGCATCAACTTGTGTTGCTATTTCGTGTCGCGGGTGTTGGTTGAACGCAGCGTAGGGTCTCCTCCGCAAACTGGGCTGCGCGCTGGATAACAATCACCACCGCAAGTTCCGTGTTTCAACAGTGATTTCCGGCTTATAACAAGTTTAGTAGTGATCAGTGCGAGGATTAATCAGCGTACCGGTCGATCAGTTATTGTCACGTGCATGTCCGGATTGTGATTGTCGGATGTGGGGGCACGGGTTTTCCGGCCCGGATTTTTGGGATCAAATGTCGTCGTTGCAATTGAATGGGCTTGGCCTACCCCCCCCCCCCCCCCCCCGAGTCATGATGCCATGATGACCTAACGGGTCAATCGGACAGTTGGTGCAATTACTGACCAATCAATGACCAGTGCGTTCTGCAGTCTGCTACGGAACACGAAACGGAAAGTCAGTGATTCGTGGGACTCGCCTCCGCCGAGAATCGGAGGATTACCGGAGGATACCGGGCGACATACCGACGATCTAATACTCCATACCGAGTGCGAGTGCCCCGCAGTGCTCTCAAACAAGTAGTGGTAGTGAAACAAGTAGTAGTAGAAGAAGTATAATAATTGGGGTAATGTAGCAAGTATTGGGGTAATGTAGCGAGTATTGGGGTAACGTAGCGCGTATTAGGGTAATGTAACGAGTAATGGGGTAATGTAACGAGTTGCTGAATACTCGCCGTAATGCTCTTAGTGAGGCGGTGGCGTGACTCGGGGGTAGTCGACTCATGCGTGACCATCCGGTGAGGGGGCAAATCATCTCATTGACTAAGTGGACGAATACCGATCGATCTACTGCTAGGTTTGCTCGGCTTGTAACGGAAGTAACGGCTTGTTCGTGATGATGTTGTTGTTGTTGTCTTCGTTGTCTTGTGGTTACGGTGTTGATGAAGAAGATGGATGACGACGGTTGACGAGATGACGAGATTCGGTAGTCACGCGTGTGGATATATGTCGATTGCCGAAACACCTATCACTGATTGGTACTAATTGCCAGCAAATTAAGCCATGCCTGTATACGAAGTAGTTTCCTTGTCATGGGAGGCGGGAGAATTATTACACCGGCTACGGCGACAGACTTCTGCCAGCGCGCTAGTGGTTCAGTGAGATATCAGTGGCCGGTTCGGTTCGGATACTGATTCAAGCTGCAGTAATTAGCAGATAGAACAGGCTCAGCTCATCGGCACCGTTGGTGCTGTTGAGAAGCAGTGCGCCAACATGATTCCACCACTGGAGATGCAGCTTCTTGCCCTGTAAGTACTGAGAACTTTATTCTCTGAAATGATGTGTATTAAATCGAATATTAACTGATTGGTTTTGGTCTGCGGATCATGCGCTTTCGATTATGTTTTGTGACTGAGCTCGGGCCAAATTTACCTTCATAGTGGTCTAGAGGTGATATATCATTACAATATACAATTAAATTGTATGTTGGATAAAGAGAAGTCTAGTCGTAAGGGTTATAAGGAACTAGTTAAGAACTTAATTATGGCAAATTATTATTAGCGTTTGCCTGTCAGAGTAGCAGTGTGAACGACGTTGTACATATTTTTTACGCTTTCCTACACCATTTGCAAGTGCCCACATAGTTTAAGCATGAACGTGTCATGTTCCCGTTTGCACTTGCTGTATATAGGCAAAGAGCATAACACATAATTAGCGTTTGCCTGTCACAGTAGCAGTGTGAAAGACGTTGTACATATTTATTATGCTTTCCTATACCATTTGCAAATGCCCACATAGTTTAGGCATTAACGTGCCATGTTCTCGCTTGCACTTGCTGGTAACGCAGGTAAAGAGCATGACAAAAATGCTTTATGTGGGCAGTTTGAATATAACGTGTAGGTAGGTAGAAGATGGGTACATCCAGAGCACCTATTTAAAACGCGAGTCGTACCTAAGTCGTCATAAAGCCAGAGCGCAATATCTTATTCGTGTTTGAGTACGAGTGTTCACATACGTATCATACGTTGATGTATTAGTCCATTGTATACTGCAGCGGCCCTGGGTGGCTAAGTGAGTTAAAAAGGATTTTCAGTCTGAAAGGGAACAGCGACAATTTTTTTGGCAGGTCGCTATATAACTCACACAATGCACGTGTATCTGCGTGTTGTTTATGTAAAGATGATCATCCTGTGCTCCTCGGCGTTCGAACCCTGTATGTTATTAAGAGGACTTTGTAGGACAGACCGACCAATGATGGATTTTATCTATAGTGATCGTCGTCTTCATTAACAACCGCCGTCACGAGCCGCTTTTGGCTAGTCGTTTATTTAATATCCATATGTAAGGCAATTTAGTTGGGGCATACATATATATATATATATATATATATATATATATATATATATACGCCTATTCCTTAGGTCAACTGTAAATGTATATATATATATATATATATATATATATATGCATGTGTGTGACAATATCGCTATACGTTGTGAATTTGTGCGTATTTTGCGCTCTCACGGCAAGTTCACTAAAACGCTACAGTGCTCTGTTATTTTCCTCGCAAATTTCTTCCCTTACTGGTGGGTCGTTAATGCAGAAACAATGCTACGGGCATATACTATGTACACTGCGTGCTACAACGACTGCTGCTATTAGTACACGTGTGCTCAAAAGGAACACAACAACAACATCAACATCAACGCGAGGCTTACTGGCTACTATAGTTTAAACATCAACACCAGACAGCAGCAGCAGTAAACGGTACTCGTTGTGGTAAAGCAAGTAGCTCGGCTGCTCGGTAACCGTGGAGTACTATGCAGTAGTACTGTCCTTTGGCGTACAGTCTCACGGCTGCGTGCGGGTCAGTCACTGGCTCGCGCCTCGCCGCGGTGTTGTCTGTGTCGAGATCCTGCTCAAGCAGCCCCGCCCCAAGGCAAACGCTAAGCCCCGAGGCAGAGAGGCAAGAACCAGAGAGCAGAGACAGGCCACCGGCGCCGGCTGCCGGCTTATTCCGCCACAGCCCGACAGGCGAAACGCGTGGGCCAGCCTCTAACCTCTCAGTTCTCTCCTCTAACCATGCCGTTTCTCTCCTCTACTCTGCTTTGAGTACAGAGTATTTCTCGCGTAGTCTGCGCCCACTCTGTGCGTCGTAATTAGCGTCATTGTGTGTTGTTTTTTTGGCTTTTTGGCTCAGCGGTCCTTGTCGCCGTAGTAAAAGAAAACTAATCTCTCAATCAGCGTGTTCAACTGGTACCAAGCACTGTGGAGAGACCGGGCAGAACGTACGGAAATGGGGAGCATGGGTAGCAATAGCATCGAGGCACCGAGACTTTCAAAAGAGTAGGCAGGAAGTAGGTGGAAAACTGTATATATATATATATATATATATATGTAAAAACGACAACGGATGTTGGATGCTTGTTTGGGGCTCGGCCGCAACCGACTTTTTGCAGTCAGAATGACTGAGGCTAATAAACGTCGGAAATACGCCTCCACCGGCTATCAGCGCGATTTCCGCCCATTTGCATGCAAACGTTTGGGTAATTCAGTCCCATCACTGGAAAGCTGATTAAGGACCTTGAGCGGGCAAGCACTCACTTACCCTTGCCACAGGGGATCTACGATGAAGGCTCTCCCTCAAGGTCCAGCGGGGCAACGCCAAGGCGGTTTTAGGTACCCTGACAGGCTGGCCGAAGCCTGGTTAGAGAGCTCGACTTGACTCGATTTGGTCAACAACGACGACATTGCTGGCGACGCAGTCCATGCACTATGTGCCTGTAGGAGATCAAAGATAGACAAACATATGAACCTATGGAAGCTCAGCTAGTGGCGCCTCTCTGTGCGGGTCGATGGTCTCTAAGTATCGTGATCGAAAATGCAAATTTGCCTCCATTTACCGCACGCCGAGAGGGAAAGCATACAACAGAATGCATAATCGATAAACAAGCACGAAATCAGAAACCCGAGAGTCCGTCTGAGGAACGTCCCGATTACAGAACACACACACACTAAATAAGTACAGCAGTAAGTAGATAGTCAGCTAGAGAAGTTTGAA
Source organism: Dermanyssus gallinae (assembly GCA_003439945.1). Taxonomy (NCBI): domain Eukaryota; kingdom Metazoa; phylum Arthropoda; class Arachnida; order Mesostigmata; family Dermanyssidae; genus Dermanyssus; species Dermanyssus gallinae. The sequence goes on along the minus strand of QVRM01002492.1, from coordinate 87,167 downwards.
AGTCCTTCTAACAGCTATGAGACACCATTCACCAACATGCTTTTTAGGCCACCCAGTTAACGATGGCTTAAAGCCCTGCTATAGGCTTGCTACCATGCTAGATTGATAATTCCCTCCTCATTGCGTGCGTGTTGAGGATAGGTACTGCACTGAGAATAGTCCTTTATGTAGGCTTTTTTTGTTGGCTGCACGGAGAGGCCATACACTTCAATAGTCACTACACACACTGAGTTGTCTCAAAAGCCTCGGTAGACTTCTCAGACATGCAGAACTTACGGCAGGATGGATAGCGAAACGCGCTAAAACCATGAGCATGAGTAAATATGTTGAACTTGTTAAAATATAATATTTCCGTCTCTACCTGCAAGATATTACCAAGAGCCAAATAGTTGAAAGAACTTGACCGAGAATGATCTGTCGACGCTTTTTGTTAAGAGCTGCAGGATAATATAGATAAAAAAATTCTACTTTTGTTCCGGATAGGTGGACGAAGCCAAGGCAACACAACAGAATGTTATTATGCAAAGTAACATAGCACGGGTACTACGTTTATCTGCAAAAACAGCGACTTCTATGGGTACAATAAATGTTATGTGTGCAAGTCTTGCGGTCTGAGTCAAATTGGTATGTACAATGTTCTAAAATGTATGAAAGTCGATGCAGCATGACTCTGAACACACATTTCGTATGTCGTTTCCTTTCTGCGCTTTCCTTCTGAGTTCTGAAATACTATCGCGCGGAAAAGCACTGTTTCATTTTGTGAACCTTCTACTGGCACTTGATGGTTAAACGAACCTTTAGCGTGTTATAACTGGACAATACGTGTAGTAGTACACGGACAATATTAACGAATGCCTTTACGTTATATAATGGTACCGGTGTTTAGTTAATGATATTTTTTAATTTACTTTGAATTCTCATAAGCGATTTCAATTTACCAATTTTCATCCCTTTGAGAGATAGAACGGAGTTGATCGATCCTGATGCACAGTTGGTAATAAAAATAGACTGTTCACAGTGACGCAATGATCGACACAATATATTTTGAACGAATCGCACGTCAAGTCTCGAGGATGCTTATTACACATATTAACGGCATAAGCCATTCATTTTGATCTTATTTTTTAAATTGTTTACTAAACTACTAGCCTTTACCAATCAGTCAGGAAGGTCGCTACAAAATACGATACAGATCATCGGCCAATACCAATCATCGCACATTGCTGCACTCATTGGGTTTGGACCTATATGCCGGCTAGCCGAGCCGCAGGCTTTGTTACATCCCCGTTCCCTCAGAAGCACCCATCCCACCACACCATCATCGTCATCATCGCAATCGCATCATCGCGCCGATGTGAATGGTAAAGCTGATTTCTCGGCATGTGCACAACCTCACTCATCATAGTAGGCTATCTGCGCCCAAAGATTCTAAATCATTCGTAGCTTCTCGTCTTGATAAGTGCGTGCTTGTGTATTTCTTTGTGTGTGTGCGTGTGCGTACATGTCCGCCCTCAAAATATCTCTATCCGTTTTTCATTTCCCCCATTTCGTTTTTCGTTCTGCAACGACGAGCTACGGTGATTTTGTTTTATTTTCTTCTTTTCCCGCTTATGAGATCCTTCGTCTCGTCGATCCTCTGTCGTGTGTGTGTGTGTTGTCGCCGCACGCGCCATCAGCCGCGCGTTCGTTTTTGAGAGATTCTCCCGCGGTTGCTGCAACATTTGGCTTTTCCCGATGCCGCCATATTATTTATGTCCCACGTGTGTTTTCTCGCGTCTTTTTCGGCGTTGTGTTTAGCCTCTACAGCTTACGTTGTTGTTATTGCGGTTACTGTTGTTGTTGCTGCTGTTGTTATTATTGTTGTTGTTGTTTTTGCTGCTGCTGCTGTTGTTGTCCTTGCTGTTGTTGTCATTGTTGTCGTCATCGTCGATCTTAACATCATCACCGCGACCGATATGGACGTCCTGGCGTCATGCCGAGCCTATCAGATCGCCCCCTCACAGATATATTCCGATATAATAACTCTCTTTCACTCTATCCATCCACCCATATCTCTCTCTCTCTCTATACATATCTGTCTCTCTCGTCATCCGCTCTCCCGCTCCCCCTTCGTTTTGTTTTGTTTCGCTCTTTCTCCCTATTCTTTTCCTCGTGGCTCGTGTCTCTCTCTGTCTATGTTCCTTCTATGACTTCTTTTGACTTATGGCAGCAATTAATAATACGATTCGTTGTCATCGGCTTCGTCCAACGGGGGTGACGGCATGACGCCGAAGTCGCCGTGGTCCTCACACCGCGGTCGCGTCCGAAAAGACGTTCAGCCACCATCGGCACCCTGTCAACGCCGCCATTCTGTGCACCACAGCTACGAAAAGCGTTATTATGTTTGCACGGCGGGGGGAGGCGGCTAAAGCATTTATTGCGTTTTATTTCTTTTTCTATATGTATATTAACAAAAAAACACAAAAAAAGAAAAGAAAAAAAATATATATATATATATTTATATAAATATATATGTATATATATTTAGATGGTGGATGCCTGTATACGGCACTTGCTCGTTACGTATTTCCTACTTTGTCTTTGATCTAGCTGAATTACAGTTGTTATTCTTGTTGTGTTTGTTGCTGTTACTGTGTTGTCGTCGAATGATCATCATTGTTTGTTGTGTGCTGAAGTCCGTCGTGTGGGCGGCTGTGGGGGCGACCTTTGACTTCGGCAGCCCCCCATGGGGTACGGCCCAGGCTTCAGAGTCACGTCTGTTCGTCAGCCGGACACGCGATATGCTTGTCTAGTAGGCGGATCGACTCCGTTTAGCCAGGGTCGGCTCGACGCGTCAAATAGATGCAGTTAAACAGTTGCATCAGACGATGTTGCAAAGTACGTGGCGATACATGGGCGCTGCTGGTAATTTTCCCCCCATTTTTGTGTTGTTTTCCGTCTGCTCGTGGTGTTATTGTTGTTGCTGCTGCTTCTGGTCAGGAAGTAGTAATATTATTATGGTTACTGTTGGTTATGGTACCCTGTTCCTACTACTTTCGTTGTTGTTGTTTCTTTTGTTGTTGTAATCTCATTGACCGGTATTTATTTATGCTATTGTTGATGTTGCTGTTGAAGTTGTTATTTGTACTGTTAATATTCTTCTTGTAATTGCCGTTGTCGGTTTTAATATGGTTGTGCTTGTAGCGATTTAGCTGTTATTGTTGTTGTCATCGTCTTTGCCGTTACTACTTTCTACGAGACGCACTATCGGGAAGTGTTGTCCCCGAGCGCGGTGCGAAACAAGTGTCTATCTGCCCTCTGATATATTGACGGCGGTACCATCGTACACGAGTATTTAGCCTCTGCGTCGATGTTTTTCCTAATTACGGTAGTCGTTTACAAATAGTCTGGGAGAAAATACCCCCCCCTGTATATCATCAGCATCGCACATCTAATGTGATATCAGTACGCAGGTGCAGAGTTCTGCGGTTGACGTAGCCGTCTTGAACGTACCGTTGAGGGGGCGGAGAGGTCAAAAATACACGGGCGACCACTATGACGACTGTCGTTATTATTATTAATATTATTATTATTATTATTATTATTATTATTATTATTATTATTATTATTATTATTATTATTATTATTATTATTATTATTATGCGTTGCGTTAACGATTATATATATACAGGTCGACGGAATAGGGTAAGAGGAATGGTCGGCGACTTTGATTCCAGGAGCAGCCGCCGGCGCGATGTTAAAGCTGGTAGAAATCTCGTGTGCTCACTTGGAGTAGCACTCGTAATCAAGTATCATGTCCGGTATCATAATAGTTGTTGTTATTATTATTATTGTTATTATTATGGTTATCCTGATGAAGATGATGATTATTATGCTGTTGCTGATGTCAATGACGGCAACGACAAATACTACGACCATAGTTAAGTGCTTACCCTAGACAGTTCTACTTATACTAAGCGCTTCTCCTGCAGATGATGATGTTGATGCTGCTGCTGCTGATGTTCATTGACACCATGATTTCAGTTACTGCAGTGTCCGCTTTCCCTGTCCTTGTTTTTGTGTTATCGTCGTCGTTGTCGGTGGCAGTTTTGCCAATGCTGTGTCGGACGACGAGTACTCCCGCGAGTACTGCGAGTTCTCTGCATACCGAGTACTGGAAGTCTGTTGTTGTTGTTGTTGTTGCTGCGGGTACTGTCGCTGTAGTCACTAGTGTACTGGTGTCACGGCTTGTTGCAGATGGCGTGTAGCTGCCGTATCGTAGTTATTGTGCCGTATCTTCGTCGCCGTCGTTAATGTCGCTATTTGCCCATTTGTATGTTTATCAGCCAGTGAGCGCTGTTGAGCGCTAACATCGTCGAGCTGTTGCTGTTGTTGCTTTGATTATTTTTAATGCTGTTGTTGTTGTCGTTGTTGTTGTTGCTGCTGTTGTTGAGAAACAACCGGTATCTCACGTTTCACGACTGACCGGCAGTGCTGTGTAGTTAGTACGGGAGGAGCTCCAGGAACCGGCTTCTCGAAGACAGCCAGGTTACGAGGAAGAGAGTTTAGCTAGGTCGCGTGAGAGCTTGGTTTATCATTATCATCGCCATGCCCAAACGGGCGGTCCACACGATGATAGTGTTGGGTGAGAAGTATGCTGAACAGTAGCATTAACAGCAGCAACAACAACACTAGCAACAACAACAGCAGCAGCAACAGCAATAGCAACAACAACAGTAGCAGCAGCAACAACAACAGCAGCAACAGCAACAACAACATCAACGGTGCTCGCAACAACAATCGTCACGGGAACCGTGGTACTTACTGATCGTCGTGCGCTGGTTGGTTGGTACTGCTGATATCTGTGTATGCCCACGTTTAGGTGTGCCTGTATGTATATGCATGCGTGTCAACTGGCCAACGAGACGAAACAACGGTGTTGCTGGGTGCTGCTGGCAGAAAGTCGGTCGAGTTGGTTGATAATGGCCTAAGTGGCTTTTGGTCTGTCTCATTGGTATTGTCATCCCACCGTAGCCACCACCGCTACCAGCCGCCGCCAGCGCTACTGTTAGCGGGTCGATGCTGCATTTGTTGTTGTTTTTGTTGTTGTTGCTGCAGCTTCTGCTATTGTTATTATTGTGTTCGTTGTTGTTGTTGTTGCCGTTGTTGTCGTCGTCGTCGTCGTCGTCGTTGTTGTTGTTGTTGTTGTTGTCGTCGTTGTTATCATTGTTGTTGTTGTTGTTGTTGCCGTTGTTGTCGTCGTCGTCGTTGTTGTTGTTGTCGTCGTAGTTATCATTGTTGTTGTTGTTGTTGTTGTTGTTGCTGCAGCAGCTACTGCTATTATTATTATTGTGTTCGTTGTTGTTGTTGCTGTTAGTATTGCTGTCGTTGCTGCAGCAGCTGTTGTTGTTGTTTGGGATTTTGTGTTGTGTATACGTTTGTTTCTGAGATTGTGTGTATAGGTGACATAATGAGTATAGTAAGTATGCATGTATATGTGTGTTCGTATATGTGTGGCTGTCTGTTCGTATGACGAGTGTGCAGCAGTTCAGCGTGTACTTATCCAATTATATGTTTATTCAGCTACAGGAAATGCTATGCGATGCTACGATGGGTCTGGGGATTATCAGTATTACCATCACTGCAATCATCCTCATGATAATGATGAGCATGATCATGATGCAGGCATCTCTCTACGGGGTATCTCCCGCTTCGCCAGGGGCGACCCATGATGGGCAGGACGGCGACAACGGATAGAAGGGCGGAGATATTCAAACGCTCAGCCGGCTGTTCCGTTCAGTGACTGGCGAGCCCAATCGCTACAAATGCGAGCTGGAATAGAGGCGGCGGGTATTGTCGCAGTCTCTCTATTTTTCTTGTTTTTCTCTAATAATGACTGTTATCGTTGTTGTTGTTGTTGTTGCTGTTGTTGTTGTTGCTGCTGTCGTTGTTGTTGTTGCTGTCGCTGTTATTGTTGTTGTTGCTGTCGCTGTTATTGTTGTTGTTGCTGTCGCTGTTATTGTTGTTGTTGTTGCTACTGCTGTTGACGCTGTTGTTGCTGGTGCTGTTGACACTGTTGTTGTTGCTGCTGTTGCTAGTCGTCATTGTCTTCATTACTATCGTCGTATCGTAGTCAGTGCTGGTTAGTTTTGTTGTCATTGTTGTTCTTGTTACTGTGCTACTGTTGTTATTGTTTGTTTAAGAGATTTCAGAGCATTATCGGAAATGAGGCCCCCCGCTCCGGTAGAGATTGCGTGCCGTGAGCCTACTTACTGCCGAGTGGGGCGCGTGTCGCGCGCCACAACGCGAACAAATCATGATCGTTTCGTTGAACGCTCGCTTTTTCCAGCGAGGTAGTGAACTGACGACTCTTGTTAACCAGTGATTTTTTTCATATTCGTATATATTGCCTAGTTTGAACTAAATGAGCGGCTTTTGCGACAAGTACTAAACGCGTGTGGCTGGTATCGTGTGGTATTTCCGACCCTATATATATATATATATATATATATATATATTTTTTTTTTTCAGAAAGAAGTTTATCAGAAATTTTAGAACCAGAAAGACCCGCCCTATTTTGCCCTCGATCTTTAAAGAATCTTACGAGCTACCCGTCAAGCAGCATTTTTGGAGCGTCCGAGATGGTCGTGTTGGATTTTGTTGGCAACTTGGCATCTGAGCCAAACTTTTTTTAAGCTTTTCGAAACCGTTTTATGCACTCAATCCTTGTTGGAAGCTGTACAATAGAAATGCAGCTCGATTTTTTATACGGCTGCTTTGGTACTAACATGCATGTGCTCGCCATTTTCTCACACTGAGAGAATGGAATGGAATTGTATACCTAAATATCAGCAAAGACGATGTTATTTGCCATTTTTTGTAAAAAAAATGCATTCCCACGTATCAAGCCGAGGTGTGTTCAGCGGTTCAATCCATAGCGAAGCTAGCAAAATGGCAGATCGTTAAAACGCCGTACTTGAACCCATATCGTAATTAACGTACGCATAATTTACCTAATACGGGTGGTAATGAAGATCTAAATAAGCAACGTTTTTTGTAGGATAGAGCAACTTATATTTAGATATAAATCATGGCCTATATGCTCAGTGATGACATCACCATGCTATCGAAGGTAGAAGCACTTGAAAGATTTGTTTAAATCAACGCGTGCTAAATTGACCATCACGTAAAGATCACCGCGTATTGTGCTACTTACCAGGTGGCTTAATGCCGATCTGAATTAAATTATAACAATTTTCAACGGAATCCCGAGTGTTAGGTCGATACGTCAAGTCCCAACACCGTCATCCCTATGAGTACTAACTACTGCTGCTACTGCCGTCGCTACAATAATATAACAGATCTCAATTCGAGAATAGAGAATCGTTTTGTAGCAAGACATCGAGAAAGACACAGCAGAAACGGGCAAGCAAGACCACACTAGACTGGGAGGAAACATATCTCTACGTGCAGTGCAATATGGGGCATCGCTTTGTTAAGAGACGATATTGCAATTTACTGCAAATCGCAGGTCAGGCGCTGCCGCCAATTGTAGACGGTGCTGCAACAGTCTATGACACATCAAACGCTAACTTTGTTTCGAGATTATAAAGAAAATGTTTTCAAAGGTGATATAAGGCGAGCACTGCCGAGTGTGCAAACGTATTGTAAATGATTAATAAATCATCACAATATTTTCTATATTTATATATATATATATATATATATATATCACGACGATGTGACAGTGAAAGTCGACACGAGTCGCGGCATTGAGTCTGGTCAAGGCCCGGCTGCCCGTTTCTATGATCGACAATGGACATGCCGATACACACTGAAGGAGATCCGGCCCTTCTGGCGATACTGGCAAAGTGAGCAGTGTTTGTCATTGGCTGATAACGCATTCAAACCCATTTCACTGCTACTACTCGTGCAGCATTTGCTGTCCGAAGAAAAAAACCCATACACAAGCTTGTGGTTGAAGCATATCAATGATGGCGCTTAGTAAACATATAGGAAAATAAACACCTAAATGTATGATGCTCATTCGGTGGCAATCCATATTCGTTTATTGCTCTAGACCAGCTTATACATTTTTGTTTAAACCTTATTGTAAGAGTTGTTTATGTAGAATTATTTTCATGAATATAAATAATTGTTCACATCTGCTGGATTTAGGCTGTCGGATATTCACTTATATATATATATATATATATATATATATATATATATATACATATAGCGTTTGCCTCAATGTATTTTTAATGATTGTTTTCTATTTATGACTTGATATGAACTCTGGATTATACTTATGTGATGGTCGAGCAATAATAATGGTCGATAATAATGGCGACAACAACAATGGTCGACATAACGATAGCAGTAGTCTCTAAAACGTAGTCTCTAAAAGTAAAAAAAATACTCATCATTCTTGATTAAAATATTTTTCGGTTATTCACTTCGAGGAATTGCGCAATTTGCGCGTACGTTCTCTCTGCTGATAAAAGTCGGTTATCACATTGCTTTCATTTTTTCCGCCATTTCACGAACAATCTTCCTTTGCTTACGAGGCTCAACATTTGCTTAGCAATCGGTACGGCATCGCAAGTTGTCTGTTAATGCGTCTTGTATACTTTTTTTAATGAAATGGTTTATTTAATGCATTTAGAAAACAACAAATAATTATTAATTATATGCATACATTTGTGCACGTGTTTTTATCTAAATAGCCGGCTATTAATATTATTAGAGACTACAGCGATAAAACACAATCTATTCTTTAATCCTGAAATCCTAACGTGAATGTCGAATACCAACTATAGAAGCGTGGTGTCTGTCCGAAATAGTTTCATAATTAAGGTGCGAAGATTTAAAGTAATTAAAGTGGTGACTTTCGACGTGAGAGTGTTGACTGTATCTCGCTAGCTAGTGCAGTGCTCGCAAGACTTAAACAGATTTAAAAAAGAAGACGAAATTGTGTGCTCTCACAAAAAGGCAACGGTTTCTGTTACTGTTGTTGTTGGTGTTGTTGACATTGTCACTGCTGTCGTTGTGGATGTTGTTATTGTTCAATACCTTTTTCCTCAAACGAAACGCACGCTTGCTGGCACAGCGTGGGAAGCTGCTAACGAAATGTGCGCCTTTCTGTTACCGGGCGTCTGTCAAAAGTGTTACGTGTGACATTTCCTCATATGCAAGCCTGCTGTATATACAATACGTTTACTTTGTATAGGAGCCATCATCCAAGCCATGGCTTAATTCTCATGTACGTTAGATAATTCCCCGTCGACGTAGAGAGTGTTGTTGTTGTTGTTGTCTTTGCCGCCGTTGTTGTTGTTGTTGTTGTTTTCGCTGACGTTACTGCTGTTCACGTTGTTGTGGGCCATGCGCCATAGTGTTGTTTTTGAAGGTTGAAGGCAGACAGAAATTGTGAAGCCCACATGGAACACAGGGAAGGCGGTGGCTAAGGTCGTCGTTGTCAGCGTTTGTTTTCGCATCCGGCAATGAGAGGGCGGGCGCTGAGCACATCCAGCTCGGAGGATCAAGGGCTTGGGTTCTGCCGTCAGTGGCGACTTGAAGAAGCCAGTGCTGACTGTTAGTCTTGAAGGGAAAATCTACATAATCTTGTCATGTTTAAAGCGATTCTGCTTGCTTTGCTTTCTTTCTCGCTCGCCCTGGCTCTCTTCTCGTTTTTTTCTTTCGTTCTCTCTCTTTCTTTCTCTCAGTTCGCCTTTTTGCCTCTTATTTTCGTGTTCTTTACACGTTGACGAGTCTAGCATTAGGTTTAAAATATTAAAGAGATGAATTCGAACATTGGTGTCTTTGATCCGCTAAAATTCAGAATGTGGTGCATATGAATATATATATATATATATATATAGAGGACTTATTATTCGCTCGACAAGTATACCTAACATGCCATTCATTTATTTCAGGGGCGCTTAGAGCGGCAGCATAAGCGCACATGTTGAGATACCTAACGTTTACACTACAGTCCCTGTGGCAACACCATGGTTGCGGGCTCTCAGCGGTTTGATTTACTGTCTATGCTCAATAAAAATTTGTACAGCAACAGGGATCGAACCGGCGACACCCCGTTAGATGGCAACTAGCGCACTTGTCGCCTAGACCGAGAGACTATATATATTTAGAGAGAGAGATAGATAGAGAGAGAGGGAGAGAGAGAGAGACGTATGTAGACATGTAATACTAAAGAGATGTAATATTAACATTTGTACACTCGTTGGGTTTGATTCCGAAGAGACACATTTGAACTGGATGATGCCAGTATGCCTACATACACCATCTAATGCTACTGTTCATAGTAAATACAAATGCTGCCGTGACTGACTCATAAGCACCTTCTATGGTCAGTCACGGTCAAGCGCGCGACCCGGGCGGGTCGCGCCCGCAGTTCCCTAAGCCGAGGCGGCCGCATGCTGTAAAGGCTTCGTTGTCATATACGATTCCTTGGTTGATTATTCGCTATTGCGTTTAAAACTCTGACCGGTGGGGGGACCGACCTATGACAGTTGCGCTTGTGAACAAAATCTGCGAGCGCTTGAAACTAGCCTCCACTGGTGACCGTCAACGGCCCGGAGAATTTTTCCGCCAACTAAAGTCCGTCATTTGAAGTAAAAGGCGGACACGCCGCTTTGGTGCTGGGCACCTTACACAGGTGGTCAACGCCCGGACTTGACGTATAACCGTCAAGCCGAGCCATAGATGCCTGTCACGTCGGTAGGGTACAGTTGTAAGACCCTGTATATTTATATATATATATATATATATATATATATATATGATAGTCACAAAGAGAAACGCATATTTATAAGAGACGCCGCACAAGGCCACACATCTACAAAATATTCGTCGTGTAGAGATCGAATCTACGACTCATGGCATATGAGTCGCGCAGGCCATCTTCCCTGTCCTGCCGAATCTATGCACTAGTTCATAAGACCATTACCATAGATACAGAGCTGATATTGTAGTACTTCGATAGCATTTGTTATCGTTATTCTGCCTATGGTCGGGCCATCCTTTAGCTCGTCTAAACGTTCCTTAATATAGCAGCAATCCGTTGTTTGGCTACCCAGCAGCAGCAGTAGCAGCAACAGAAGAACAAATTTCCCTTGTACGCAACGATTTGGCAATCGTCGGGTGATCTGCAGCACACGAGGATCGAACCCAGTGCAGGGCAATGAGAGCTCGTGACATCTGAGTCGACATTCGCCACGCATTGCCGCTCACTCAATCATTTTGGCACCTTAAGGCGCTGTTCCCTTTATGTCATGGACGTCAGATACTGCCGCCAGGCGTATCCAGGCCAAAATAATTATGTTGTGGTGTCTATGACATGGTTACCGATGGCCTTTAATGTCTTTGAGTCTTGTGTGACTCGAAATGTCTCATCGAGTAAAGCAAAGGGGCAATTCCAAAGAAAACAATCAATATGTGGCGCTTTTGAATCGCGATAGGTACAGCTTAAATGAAGGCGAAAGCAGAGAAATCGAAGGTGCAAAAGTAAAGAAGGGGCGAATAACATTAGAAACAATAGTATATTGCATAGCTTAGTTATTATTCACTTCCTAATTATTGGTGGTGGTGGTACTTTTGTTGCTGCTGCCATCATCTTTTAGATGAGGTGACTAACGGTACCTACGCGTTCAGCGTCTTCAACGGAACGCTGGTGTTTGTCATTGCCGTGAGGCATTGTGCAGGCTCGTCGGTTCATTGAAGTCGTGCCGCCATCAACAGCGGCCGCTCCCTAAGGCGGCAAGAGAAGACTCAAACGCGATTGCTGTGATTGTCCTGGGCAGATCCGAATCAATCTATGACGACTCATCCTGTGCGTATTATGTGCATGCATCCTGCATTGTTGCCACGTCTGCTTCAGCTGGCTGTGCAGGTATTGCTGTTTGTCTGTTCCACCGTAAGGATCTCCAATGTTCGAACAGCGGCGACAGCTTAGCACCTGGAGCAGCAGTGGGCACATCTTGTCTTGGCGGCGGCGTCTTGTTGTTGCTGCTGCTGTTGTTGTTTTTGTTGCGCTGGTAATGGCACTTCTCTTCTGGAAGTCATCGTGAGTCAGAGCGATCACGTGTGCGAACCGCGCTGAAAAAGTTACGTGTCTGTGCGCCCGGTATGAGACGTCGGACAACGTATATATATATATATATATATATATATATATATATATATATATATATATATATATATATATATATATATATATATTTATATATATTATATATACATATATATGTGTATATATATATATATATATACATATATACATATATATGTGTTCTTTGCAGGCGTGCGTATTGTAATTCTTTGCGGCTTCTCCCTAACTTAATAAAGGATATCGGACCCTTAGCTTTTGAAGAAGTTCTCGTTCGTTTTTTTGCTGGACTGCTACTGCGCCAAAAAGTCACCAGTAGCAGTTGTAGCTCACGTACGATTTCTGGTCGATTCAAGTATACACAAGTATGTGGATCTCAGAATGAAATGGGACTTAGGGACTATGCGACTGATCTGAGCTCCAAAATATTGCGCTGGTATTGGATAAAGAATCTGGAAACGCTTTTAGTTGCGTGTTGTTCTCACTGATGTATTATAATTTTAATAGTAGTATCAAGTATTTTTATTGTTACAGCACGTTGTATCACATTTTGTATATATATATATATACGTCGCGAATAATATATATATATATATATTATTCCCGATGTTTATTTGATTATAAAGCATAGATGCATGTCAGACTAGCTATGCGTAGAATTTGCATTGATTATTTACTTGCCCAGATAAGCGTGGCCGTAGAGTAACGTGTTATAGTAGTGTTTATTGTATCTACTAGAATTGCACCACGATAATATAATCTACGCTACTGTCGTCTATCGGATGTGTGCTAAGATTTATGTGCTTAAATCTCCTGCTCTATTTGGTCTGCTTTTGTTCGCTGTGCGAATACACATACGCGTGTCGCGTTACGCGTTTCGAGCGTCGTCCGGCTTAAACAATTTATGCAGTTATTTCCGCTTCTACGATAAGATAAAGCATTGCGTCTGTATGCTTGGCAGTTCGATGTCACATTGGGAGCGCATCTCAAATATTCAAAATGGAACCTGTTCACCTGCTAATGTATTTATTGCGATCCGTCTTCTGACAGAATGCAAGAGCGGTTCCGTGGACGTTACGTGTTGGCTGAGAGTCGTCAGCCCGAAAAAGTTACATGAGTTTCCTGGCATGTTGAGAAAGTGTGCGCTTGTTTGAAGTAAGCTGTCTGTAAAGTATAGTCCAGCTCAAAACCCAACCGCAAAAGCTCACGCCAATTGTTATTTTTGTTGTTATTATTCATGCTATTGCTGTAGTCAGTACAAATATTATTATTGCTGGTCGATAATATTTTACTGTTGTCATTCATTTGAGAGAAATCAAGTTGCTCAGGCTAAATCTATTAGACGTATAATTTTAAGTCCGTAGTCGGATGTTTAAGGGTCAGATGTCACCGAACTGATAAGCTATTAACAGTTATTTGACATCAAACCGATCCGGCATCAAATCTAGAAACCTGCCAACAGCACAATTTTTCGTTTTGTCATTCCGAGCACGAAATACGTACATCTATCGCTGGATGCCGTAATTGTGCTAATACTAGGAATACAGTCACGGAATGTGTAGCAACGCCTACTTTGAAACTACTGAAAAACATTTCTCATTATTGCTTTTATTTATTCCATTTCTTCTTCTTCTTCTTTTTATTATTATTATTATTATTATTATTATTATTATCGCGCTATTATTTTGGTCGTTGTACCCGTGCTGTGTCGATAGCAACGACCTGCATTGGATCTGCTTAGGAGCGACGCGTGTTGCGAGCGGCAGCCGTGGCAGTAATATCCTTCATTTAATCAGTAGATTAATGACTGCCGAGATCAATATCCGTACCTCGCATCTGCCTTTAGGACTCCGCGTTTGTGTAATGTGGCGGATTTTGTTTGGGAAGGGCAAGAAATTGCAGCCATTATAGAAGGCACAGAGATGCCGCTTGGACGACATCGTAGATATACGAAATCTTACCTATATTAACAGGATGTTAACCAAAGCCATTGCAGCTAGCAGCCGATCTCGCTGGTTGTGCTCTGCACACTCTCCAGGGCTTCTTCGAATGTCGACCAGACACTCTCGCGTCTTAAACGTGATTTATAAAGTAATAATAATAATGATAGTTATTGTCGCCAATGCGTGATTTATAAAGTAATAATAATAATGATAGTTATTGTCGCCATGAATTGACAGGAAGCGTGCAGAGCATGGTAAATCTGACTCAAACGTCCATACTTCACAATAATAACAACAATAACAGTTAGTTTATTTTAATAATGGATACTACATTACCTATTGCAATAGCCTCTCTCTTGCTCTCTCTCTCTCCCGCTCTCTTTCTCTCTCTAAAGCTATTGGTACGTATATTTTTTAGAAACTTATCGGCATTTAATCGAATTCCTCAACACTCAGGCTTCTATATAGATAGATAGGTGCGCAAGCAGCGTTCTTATTCTTGCAATTGCGCCGCTTAATGCCGAGATGTTATAACCTTTGTCATCTTAGTTAGCTAAATGCCGATTAGTTCAATAGTATTTCAACTGCAATCAGATTTGTGCGGTGCTATGAATCGGAAACAATTGTCTCGGATTTTCTTTGGCTTTGTAATGTCCGATGAGAAGTGTGAGGAAGTGTAACATCTCCTCGCTGTTGTTATCGAGTTATGCACGCTGTGGTCTCAGCTATTGCGGTGTAGCTAGATGTGGTGATCAGATTAAATCTATGAGGCAACAGACTTGATGGACAACTCAATTGAATAAGAACGAGCAGCGGAACACGTTTGTTGTTGCAGCAAAATGGGATAAAATCGCTAGGAATACTAAAATAGACATGGCAAAGACAACGGTGTGCGTATATATATATATATATATTTATATATACACATACATATACGGCATTTAGGTATTGTCGGCGGCTCTTTAGGTTATCGAGCAGATAATACTCTGGCGATGCACTTTGATGAGAGTTTACAAAGCTCTACACGTATGTTGGAATATAAACAATGAACTACGGAAATACGAACTCTACGGAAACACAGAGGAGAATGCCGTTACAAGCTGTAGCATGGACGCTCGCGCTACTATTTGTTGTTGTTGTTGTTGTTGTTGTTTTTTGTTGTTCTTGTTTAATCTTCTTATGTTGTGGTCGCTAATTTAGATAGACGGCTGATTGTTAATCACCATCGTTCTCGTTATGACTTCTAATGCGAATGGTACTGTGAGCGATTCCTCAAAATATTTTGTAATCTACCAGACAATTCCAATCGATTAGGTAGGTATGTGTTGCGTTGGAGTTTTTTTTTAACTTTGCTCTTGATCATATATATATATGGCTCGTTAGGCTCAAATTCGACCAACAAGTCGTGCACCCACTAGTCCACGCACGACGTTCAAAATCCATTAGTTATATACTAGACGACGAGTAGGAGAAAAAAAGAGGTGGAAGATGAAGGAAAATCGTGTCGGTGTTTTGCTGTGGCTGCAACAACAATAACAACAACAACAACGGGCAGTCGTCGACAAGAACGGGTCTGTTGTTGTTGCTGTTGCCTTAGCTGTTGTTGTCCACGTGGTTTTGGTCGTGGTTCGTGCGCGATTAGTGGCGGTCATCATGAGCTCAACTGTTCGAGGAGTATTGGCAAACTCATCGGCTTGAATGATGTGGGTGACAGATGGCGCCGCAGGCAGTGATGTCATCACAAGGCGGAACAACACACATGAACGTAAACACACCCACACGTATCCTTGCATATATATATATATATATATATATATGTAACGGAGGACAAAGCATTAAACCGAACAAAGCGGCGCTTGCGACGGAACTTTGATGATGATCGCAACAACAAAACAATAATAAAGACTGACGTTTGACTTGGCCATGTCCGAACCCTCGAGTATCGTCCACGACACTGCGTTTTTGGCCGTCTCTGACCGATTTCTGTCTGGCGTGTTCGGACGTCGTCCAGTTCGTCGGATTTATTATTGTCGGCGTCGTCGTGTTGTCGTGGTGGCGTCAACGCACGAAAGAATGAAAAAAAACAAGCGGCAACGCAACTGGATTTTGCGTTCGATGGAACAAGCGATTTTTCACGTGATCGGCCGTGAACGAAATAGCGTCATGTAAAATGTCCGAGGGGTACGGGTCTAGCTGTGATAAAATGCTCCAGGTATTGTTTGGCTGTCGTTTTTGTCGTTGTTGTTGTTGCAGAACCACTTTTCATTCTGCCCAACCAGAGACTCACCCCCCTTCTTCCCTTGTTTCTTAGCCCTTTTCCTTTTTGCTCTTTCTCTTTTATATATATATATATATATATATATATGTACATATATATATATATATATATATATATATTTATATATATATATACATACATGTGAATATCATCCTCCATAGACGGCCCTTTTTATTCATCCATTTCGTCCTAGTCTACGTGTGTACTGTCCGCGCTGTGGCGGAATAACTGGTTGTCTCTGAATTATTGTAGTTTGTTTCCCGCTGCCGCCCCGAGCGTGGGCGAGAAAGTGTTGGTCAAAAAGAAGCATAATTGAACGTAGTTTTTCTCTAGATCTCTTTTGTTACATTGTTGCTGGTGCTGGGCTCGTTGTGGTCGCTCGTGTTGTTGCTGTTGTTGTTGTCTTCATTATAGTTGTTGCTGTTTTTATTGTTTATTTTCACGCGTGTTTTTCTTCTACATTGCCACATTGCACCGCCGTAAGCCAAGTCGTGGACGGGGTTGACCCACGAACGCGAGTTGGCAGTTCGAATCCTCGTTGGAGTGTGTTGAACTCGTGCGTTGTATTACCGTCGCCTTACTCTCTCATTATCGTCACTGGACGAACAACGCGTTTAGGTCAGTAGCAGCAGCAGCAGCAGCAACGGCGGCCGCGAGAAACCTTCTCAAATAGTATTCCGTTTTTTCTTCAGGTTTTTTTGTTGTCGATATTTGAAACACACATCGAGAGAAAGGGAGCGAGCAAGAGAGGGTAGGCTGTCGTCTTTGTCGTAGTAGTGATGGTTTCAGTGATGGTTGGTCTTGTCGGAGCCGTGGTCGTCACGCGCCGCTGACGGTTGTGCTCACTGAATAGAATTACAGAGATTTTTGTATGTGCGTCGATATATATATATATATATATATATATATATATACGACTATGAATGAATGTATATATATATATATATATATACGACTATGAATGTATATATATATATATATATATATATATATATATATATATATATATATATATATATATATATGTAGAGGCGAAGCATGAAAGGGTTGCGGTTGAGATCAATGAATGGATGGGTGATGAACAGATTGACGAACGCTGGGCGTCGACGTGTTCGTTTTCGGTAGCGTTTTTGCTGTTGTTGTTGTTGTTGCTGTTGTTGGGGCGTTGGTGTGATCCCGTGGCTCGAACGACGAGATGCGAGATGGAGACAGGTCCCTCCTTGGTCGATGGTCGAGGTGGTGGACGATCAGCTAGACCTTGTTACTCCACGTAGACTCACTCACGGTCGTAGCAACATACAACTATGGCAGCTACACGACGCAAACGTGTGAACATCGGCATACCTTATGCGTCCTTAGCTCTCTCCGGTTCTCTCTTTATATACATGCATGCACAAACACGCATATATATATATATATATATATATATATACGACTATGAATGAATGTATATATATATATATATATATATATACGACTATGAATGTATATATATATATATATGCGTCTCCGTGGCACTTTGGCTACCTATAGTTAGATGGAGATGAAGTGTGAGCGATCCACCTCCGAAGCACCGGTGACATCAGCGGTTGCAGTAGCCGAGGTGGCTACGAATGCATGATTTATCTCGATCAGCCGAATATTTGTTCGTCTAGTTATAGCAGAGGCAAGCCGAGCCCCGAGCGTGGCTGTTACAACGTTTTTTTCTGCATTACTTGCTGCCTACATCCTGCTCCATCTTGACTCTCGGTGACGACTCGGTGGACTTGATCATTCGATTTGTTTCGACTCCGATGCTGAGAGCTGCAGGAGCGTTTTACCAGAGGCGACGCGTGACTGCTCACTGTGTCATTGTAGGACGGTTTCGAGTTTATATGTACAGAGAGACTAATGATCCCGTTGACTGTAATAATAATAATAATAATAATAATAATAATAATAATAATAATAATAATAATAATAATTATAATAATAATTCTACCAAACATCGAACTCAATTTCTAGGCCAGCATGTCACACCACATAATCACCACTTCTAGGATCAATGTTCAATTTGTTTCGGACGCCGCTGAGAACCTAGTGTATCAGTACTTCTTTAGCCATCGCTCCCTGTGCATAACAAAACGGTGTCGAAGCCTGAAAATAAAAGCGAAAAATATATCGTTTGTTATGGAAGCCGTAGGAAGGCTCCGATCTTGCCATTGAACTTCAAGCCTACTCTTCTTTATAAACAGAAATTAAAAAATAAGTTGCTTTTGGTGCGGCATAACCTAGTAAGGTGAGAATTTGTTGTTTTGCATCTGAATTCAGTGACAAATGTACCAACTAACTACCCGAAAGGTCGACAGTCGTCGTCGACATATCCTTAACTTTAGATTTATTACTTCCAATTATAATAATACAATTGCCGTAATGACAGTAATAATAGTAGCTGGAACATTAATGAGGGCATAGCAAACATTCATAGTATTCCAACGATATGTTACATTTAATAGTGCTTTCATTACTGACTAACTTTGCTGCTTTAATTTTGTATTAATTCGTGCTGAGTTTGCCATCTAATAGCTATTACCGAGTAAATCGTTTTTTGGGTCTCATGCGCATACACACACACACATATATATATATATATATATATATAAATGCGTGAAATTATGACTAATATTGTTGTATATGTATATACATCTCCTTTATTGTCTTCCAGCCCACACCGTTCACTGCGGCCAATTTGTTCGAACCATTACTGTACACACATATAGAAAAGCCTGTTCGTGTGCTGCTGACACAATATTGCCATCTAATTACCATAATTAAAAACACTGTTCCGGGGAATACGTATATATATATATATATATATATATATATATATATATATATATATATATACGTGTGTAGGCAGGAATAATGAGATGCGCAAGTGGTGTGCTGGGTCCGAGCATGTAATGACAAAGAGTGGGCTGATGGTGTTGGTTTGAAGCCGAGCCGGAGTAGCCATTGGTGGTGACGGTATCTACGAAAATCAAGCAGAGTGGGGGAGGACGATGGGTTCTGCCGCCATGGTCTGTGGCCATGACCGTGGCCTCTGATTGTCAGTCTGCACATGTCTGCACACGGATACGACTATCCAGAGCGCGACACAATCTTTCGCTTGAGACGGATCCACCAATGAGATGAGATGGTACGGACGGCGGAATCTTGAAAACCAGAACTTAGCAACCACGGCAGCAGCAACGGATCGTATGGCTAGGACGACCCTTGGCTTGCTTCTGTCAAACCTGCAGAACCTGAAAGGTGCAGCACGTTCAAGTACTGACAACGCCAGAGGCATGCTCGTGGCATACTTTTGAATGGGAGTTGAGTACGATTTCTTATTAAAAGTAAATTACTACAAAATACCAAATAAAATCGAGATGAGCGCAAACGCAAGATGAAACGAGTTTTGCAAACATTTAGAACTTAAAAGGTGCAGTGTTGTCAAAACTCCTCTCTCTCTCTTTGTATATATATATATATATATATTTTTTTTTTAAATATTATTTAAACGCAGCCCTCCTCTAGATAGCAAGCCTGAAATGGTGATCATGATACAGATGCTGTGGTTAGAGCGCGATAGAGAGACTCTGGTCGAGTCACGTAAAGAGCTGGTCGCCAGGATAACCCCTGCTGCAGAGGCCGTTCGACCAACGCTATAGGCTTGATGCCAAAATGATTGTCATGAAATGTGCACTGGCCTGAATATGTCAGTTTTGAGCGCTTCGAATGGTCGTAGGGATATTATTGTGAGGTATTTGTCGCGGAAGCTAATAAGACAACGTCATTTTTGCTAATTCTCGTCCAAACGACCATGTTGCATTTTCTGACCGAAGTTATATGTTCTTCAGAGGAAGCACAATTAACTCACGAACACAACGGTGTACTCTTTTTGCATAAGAGGACTGGTTGTCTCGCAATAGCACATTTTATGCTCCTATGTCACAAATGTCCAAGGCAACAACACCAATGTCACAAATTGTAGTAATCTCACTGCGAAACAAGATTTCTTAGAGGCCAGTTTCGTTGGAAGAAATATTTGCTTTAACGACTGCTACAATTTTTTATATCGCTTTTGAAATATTTGTGTCGCGCCCTGTATATATATATATATATATATATATTATATACAGGGTGTGGCACGAATACCTTGTAGATATATATATATATATATATTGTTGTCATTAATTTGCGTAGGAATGCAAGCACCGAGTCGAGCGCAGCGACGCATTGGAGCTGTTTAACGGTACTGGTTGGAGATCGCATACGAATTGGGCGACGCACGATGCACGTCAAAAGCGTGTGCTGAATGAATATGCTTACTTTCACAAGAATATTATTTTTACAAAAAAAATACGTAACGCGCCGTCGTCGCCAGTGCTGTTGTTATGCCAATCGATGCCGTTGTTATGCCAAACAGACGATGCGTCAGTTGGTGGGAGATCGCGACTAGAGAGTACTCTTTTACGCTGACACTGGTGAGCTGATTCTAATCACTAATTCGCTACCTAGATCGTATGTCGTAATGTCTTTAAAAATTCCTTTAATTTAAGTAAAGAAATTGTGCACCACTGTGTAGCGCAGCACTTCCTGTAGTATTTGTGACTGCTACAGTATTCTCATCGCATCTACTCACAGCTATTATGCATAAGAGTGATCATCATATATTTTTATTATCTGCGCATTATTGATGCTTTAAACTTCACTATTGTATTATGCTTTACCAGAAATAGAACTAGTTAAAGTCGTACTACAATTTTTGCTCCTACATTCTCGTCACGGTGCGCAATAAGGACGCACTTTAAGGGCGGGCTCAGGCCGCCCTTAGAAATAGTGGACGATAGGATAGTTGGGCGCGGCCTGGCGCTCGAAAAATGCGAGGCGGTGGTTTTGACAGGTCGGAAGAGGTACAAGGAAATTTAGTTTTGAAATCAAGCTGTCAAAATAATGTTAAACAAATAAACATCATTGAAAAACAAATTCTGGCCGGGACACGTGTAGCGACGGGAGCCGAGAGACTCTTCACCTCAGTGGCGAGGTCTGCCGTGCTGTGCGCCGCTCCTGCGTACGGCCCAAGTGCAATTAAGTTAAAGAGAAACTGGAATAAGCTCTTGAAGGCGCAGGAAAAGCCGGCCATAAGAATATACCAGCGCCTATCGCACAGCTGAGACGATGGCTATCATCGTGATAGCTAAACTCGTAGAAATCTACCGAGCGCATAGAAGAACCTCAATTTTTTTTTACCGAAGTAAGATATACTTCAATAAAACGTCGAAAAAAACATTAGTCCGAGTAGTTTTCAACAGACAGACAGACAGCATTCGCTGGTTTGCGTCTTGGTCTGATCGATTCGATGTTGAGGTTTGAGGTTCTGTAACGATATGTGGCCGAATACGTCGCAGGCGTCGTAGACACGTGGTACTTGTGGCTGATTGGTGTGCGTGGTTAACACTTAGCCGTTTCTCGCCGTCACCGCTGCTGCTGCTGAGTGCAGAACCGGTTCAGCGGTTCACCCGCCCATATATGTATATGCCCTCTGGCAATATATATATTATATATATATATATATTGCCAGAGGGCAGGCATAACGTTGGCACACGTTACGCTGGCTACGTGGTCGTTGTTGTGGTCGTCGTTGTCGTTGTTCTACGTTCTACGTAGAATTGTACGTTGCCGATTTTCCGTCTCCCGACGGTCGGCGCATAGAAATGTACAGTTTTACACAGATACCCCAGGTATACACGGACAGGGAGAAAATTGGGAGAAAAGAAACGAGCCACAGAGAGAGAGAGAGAGAAGGAATGTGACAAGACAGTGATAGACTGATCGGGTCGACGGGTCGAATGCCAGTCATGAACGCCGGCCAAGCAATAGTTTGCCTCGATTAACGAATAAAAATCAACGAAAACAGCTCAAATGCTGTCAGTGCTGTCAAAACAACTGCTTACTGCTTCTGTACTGCTTCTCAGCTGCTAATGCGATCGTCATCTACAGAAACAACAACAACAACGACGACGACGACGACCACAACATTAGTCAAGTCTGCGGCCGCGGTGCATTTGATGCCAAGTACACAGTATCTTTTGGCAATAGAAAGTATGCCAATGGAGGGAAATTCACACCACTAAAAATAGACGTGCTAATATATTCGCGTTTTTTTTTCATTTTTCTTTTTCGTCTAATTATTACTATTCTAATTCCAAGAAACGTATCTAGTAGTCATCACAGGTAAACACCACTGACAACGTTTTGACCTGCGGCGGGCGCAGGTCTGTAAACGCTATAACACGCGTGCGGATAGTACGGATATGATATTATTCATTTGTCGTTCTACATTTACTAGTTGTTTATTTGTTGCGGCTGTTGTTGTTGCTGTTGTGGGGATGTTGAGTTTGATTGTTGGCAATTTTTCCTGGCGTCCCGCCCACAGCGTACGACATTGAAGATGTCCGACTATTTTCACGGGCAAGCTTTGGTCGGTGAAAGCTGACAATGAGCCGGTGAAGGTGTTTCCGTGGAGCGGTCAGTTTCGGCCAAGAGGTAACGAAAGCTATATCGGGGTTATCATAGCAGCAGATTCATGCGTTGCATCTTCTTTTATTACAGTTACGTAAATTGTTGTTAATGTTGCTATTGTTGTTATCGTCCGTTGGCATTGTTGTTATTTCTAATGTTGTTGCTGCTGCTTCTGCTACTTCTGGTAGTACTTATGATAGCCTTAGGTGTAACATATGGTAGAAGTTTGGCAATGTAATCGTTGAATCTTACTGTTATTCTGGCGAATCACCACGATTGTGAATCGCCGACGACTGGCCACATATATATTGTTACGGATCTGGTGGGGATTTCACATTAGTGCAGGTCGTAGAGATACAGTAGGGTAGTACTGGTCAGTTGAAGGACGAAACCGCAAATTAGCAAATTATGATTGTGCTACCCTATTACTAGTTTTACTAATATTATTCATACTATTACTCTTTTTGCGGCCATGACAGGGGGGGGGGAGTGATGCAACCTTTAATAGATGATTAATTCACATGCGTGATTAGGAGTATCTCATATATATATATATATATATATATATATAGTACAGTGTTGGCACACATCACAGTGGTCGCAACTAGAAAAGGAGACAATTACAGAAGTAGAAAATTAGTGGAAATACCGTCGAGGCGAGCGAATGTGGAAAGAACACAAGCTGCAACAATAGTAGGAAAAACAGAAAAAAAGCATGAAATCGAATGAAAAATAACAAGAAGAGTACAGCGAGGAGCAAGGAAAGAAGTGTCTTTATTGCTGTGGTTTTTGTTGTTGTTGTTGTTGTTGCCGTTACTGCCATTACTCGTTCGCACGTGATATATGTACAGACAAGTGTATGCAAAATAGGCAGTCATTCTTTAAATTGTCCATATAGCTCGTGCTTGTGAGCTCGCAATCTTTTAGGATATACGGTCTTGTGCGGCAGGTACGAAAGCAACTCCTACACGAAAACGTTTAAGAATAATAGGTTCTAAACCGTTTTCGTTACAGTGCTGGTAAGGGTGATGATGATGTGGTCTTGTTGTTGCCATGTGTTTGTTTTATGCTGGCCCGACACAACGAATGACGAATATGAAGTCCTTCCTAGTCAAACAGGTCGCTCCTTGTGTTTGGGTTGTTCGCATGCTAAAGCTCGATAAGAACTAAGGTAGTTCAAGGTAGCTAGGCAGTGCTGGCGATCCCACGGCTTCGATGTAATGCCAAAGTAATACCGAGCCTGGGGCGGTGGGGAGGAATGCGGGTTTAGTGGGTTTGCGAGTCTCATACTAGTCACGCAGGCTGCTAGTGGCGCATGTGCATCATACATTCCCGAAACCTCCCAGAACAAAAAAAAAGCAGTGCTGGCGAGCACTGAACGTGGAAGAACAAAGCTTTTTACCTGGGCTTGGGCACGCCGCACTTTTTGTCCCCTTCCGTGTAGTAAGTAATATATGGCACGGACAAATGTTTGCAGCTGTCGTTGAGCGTGCCATCTCGTGCCCCCCCCGCTGTGTTTGCTGCTGTGTATGTTTCTCTGTCTCTCGGTCGACAGCTGTAGTGACAGCTCAATGCGTGTGTGTCGTTTCATTCCGTCTCATTCGCTGTTGATTTTTGGGTTAACCGCTGTCCAAGATTAGAGCAGAATTTAGGTCAGGAAAATATGTAGTCTTCTTCTTCTTCTTCTTCTAGTACTGTCTGAACTCGCTGCCGCTGCTACCGTCATCCACAAATAACGTCTCGTTTAGTTGGGTAACGATGTATATATATATATTGTATATTCGTGTGTACACAACGCTAAAATGCGCGGCGACATCTGCGATGGCATAGAAGGGTCGCGTTGATAACTTGAAAAGGTTCTGCGGCACGTTTTTTTCTGTCGTGCACAGATTGACATGTTTCATTCACGACGCGTTGTTGCATTGCGCACATTAGCAGAGCGATAATAAACAAACAACGAACGTCGAGATAATAAGGAGACAGCTCGGGTTCGGGTCACCAGATGAGCACGCAGGGATAACAGGGGACAACATTAGCAACAACAGCAACAGCGGCGGCGACAACAACAGAAACAACAACAACAACAACAACACCAACAGGAGCAATGGAAACAACGTGCCAGCCGAGTGTCCTGGCAGCACAAAGTCATAGAGTGACGATAATCGCTCGGTGGCTGCTTTCGCTTTGCTCTATTTCACGAAATGACGAAAAGGTGTTCGCCAAAGGGGCTCGAACTTTCACATTGATGTACACGAGTCGGACAGGTGAACACATACGGAAATAGCTTGCCGTGTTTAATGTCGTTGCCGCATCGTTGAGTTAATTGTACCGACCGTTTGGTGGCCATAACCGTAAGCTCAAAGTAATTTTGACTAGACTGACCGTATAGATGAATTTTGGCGCTATAGCGCTTGCATCGTCACCATCGTTCCTACTTGCGTCAGCGATATTGTTTGTTGATATAGATCACCTTAGAGTGCAAGGCATCGTAGGAAGTTATCGTCGCTGGCATTTGTCTGGTGTACGGTAAATACATTATTAGGAACGTTAGGAGGCATTATTAGGAACGTTAGGAGGCATTATTAGGAACTTCTGGAGGTTATAGTAGTTAACCGAGGGCTTTCGTCCAGAAGCCGTATATCTTCGCGTGACTGATTTTGAAGATTCACTCTATTGATGACGAGGTTTGCGTCTTTTTTAGCCGTGTCTTGTTGAGCTGGAAGCGGGCTCCACAGAACGGCAGCAGACACTCATAGCATCCCTTACTCTGCGTATCAATGACCGAACGAATAGAGTAGACATACTTTGCGACAGGGCTGGTGACGATCAGGGTTATGACTAGCCAATAAGCGCATAGTGATAAATGCATGGATGTCTCGGAGAAGGACGGCGTTATGGAAAAGAACTGGCAAGAGCAACTTTGAATGCGTTCAGAACAAAATTCTTCCGCAATCTGCCGAAGGTGATAAATAGCAAATACTGTCGTGACAGTAATTAATTAGTTGACCGATACGGGCTGTTGAATTGATCTGCAGAGCATTCTCGTGCGCGTACTTTTGAGATAGCACTGTATTTTGGTTTACATTTTTTTCCTGAATACCATGCCGAGAGTTGCAACTGCAACCACAGTATGAGTAACAATGTTATTTGCGTACATAATATGGGTGAGATAATTGTGATGATGGTGATGGATTTTGGTATGGCCGGTAGCCGGCTTGCCTAACCTTTGATTTGTTTTTTATTTACTGGAAGAGTGTGAATACACATATTATGGCTCTTTTAGAATGTACGCCAAGAAAATCAATACGTAA
This sequence comes from Dermanyssus gallinae, assembly GCA_003439945.1. NCBI lineage: Eukaryota > Metazoa > Arthropoda > Arachnida > Mesostigmata > Dermanyssidae > Dermanyssus > Dermanyssus gallinae. The sequence goes on along the minus strand of QVRM01002492.1, from coordinate 60,983 downwards.
GGTTCATTAGCTACTAACTTTCGTGGCACGGTCGTTGTAGTTCTCGTATATAAAGAAATGTTTTCGTATTCGGCCGCTATAGAGGCCAATCAAAATTCTCCAGCAATAATGCAAATGTTCGGCCGGTCTAAATAACAAATGGATCCCGATTCAACATACCTATGCGGTCTCATTGGCGCGATACGGTGGCACTTGCAGATAACGTGCAGGAATCATGAAATTCAATAAGATTGTGATAATATGAAGCGCCAATATGAGCATGCGCGTCATACGGGCTAACGACAGTTTCACAATTTTTTACGGCACTAAATGCGCAACCATGAGCGAAGAAACTTTGTTTCTATATATATATATATATATATATATATATATATATGGTGCATTGGTCGAGGCATAAATATTATTAGTAGGGCTTGGTCTATCTTTACGGAATCCGGTTGGACCGCAATCTTGTAGCCACAAAAATTAGCTTCCTATTTCGTAGATAGCCTAAAAGTCTTCGATCATTATCGATTGATAACATCCTATCTTCACTGAATAAGCACCCAGCTGACCACTTGCATTAATCACGTGCATCTTTCGTGGCTCTAATTGTCAGCGGCTTATCGTTTTATCGCCCGTCTGATTCCAGAATATCTTACCATACTTTATGAATTGCTTAGTACTCCATTTCATTGGAGGTATTTACCTCAAGTACGGCGAAATACGAATATAACGAGTGGTAAATGGATTTTATTGGAATTGGAAAGCGTTTGTACAGACACCAATGTTGCGAAGATGTTGAGAGTCTCACACAGAAGGCAGTAACATCAGGCAAAAAGAGCCGATTTCTAACGGTTGTCACAAGGTAGGACTCCCGTTATTACACCTACCCGTTATGACATCTATCTAATACTAAATTCAAACGAGGAGCAAGATCGGACCATCAAATGGTTGCTGTCCTATCAGCTAAAGCATTTTCTATTTGTAAGGGTGAGAGAGAGCGCGATGCAAAGCATAATACGTATCTAAATGAGTAAATTTAGTGGTTTTACTGAATCTACTCTGTGAAGAGTACTGTAGCAAGTTGATGTCATGTAGCGGGACAAATAGTCAGGTGTTACGCGGTCAAGTGGGAAACGTGACCGCGTGCAACAAAACCTTCTTTATTAATCGGAAAACTGGAGAGTAAACATTCTTCGGCACGAAAATAGTGTGCGCGTTCGATTGTTGTTGTTGTTGGTAGTGGTGTTGTTGTTGTCAGAGTCAGCAGTTAGTTCTACACACTCACTATGTGTAAACAATAGTAGGAGTATATACTATCTGTCTTTACATATGGATATATTCTACTTTAGTTTATGATAAACCATGCAACAACCGATCTATCTGAAATCTGTGAATGCTACGAAGTCGCTGTGCAAGTCAACACGTACGTATGGTGGTTATTCATGGTTACACGTACATATGGATTTACCGGCATGTTCCCTAGAATTGCTTATATGTTCGCACATCTGACTGATTTGATTTGGATTTGTCACGACCATATCTATCACCGAGTATTTATCTATCTATCTATCTATTTAATATAGTTTGAACACTCATCTACCACACGCTGTGTGGTACCGTTTCTCGCACTTAGACATATGAGCGTCTCCGTTCGAGGCGGAGGCGGCAAAAACATGGATGGAAGGGGAGGATGAAGCAAAATTTGATCTAAAAAATTTTGATATTAATTTTCACAACTGAAAATTGCGGTCAACAACCTGTGTTGTTGCTGCGCATCATATGTCTCTTCTAGTACTATATCTCGCTGCTTAACTGCTGTACGAGAGAACACTCAATACATGTGCTGATTCATACACATTCATTCAACCGTAGCAGCAACAGGATTCAGATTCAGAACGTGGTTTATTTGCGAAACTGCATTACAAATGCTTAAGTTTTCGAAAAAAAAATTACATTTCATAAAATAGAGTGATTTACACAGTCACATGGTTATATATACAGGTGTGTACACAGTAAACGGCGATCAGTTCATCGGTGTGATTCAACATTGTAGCAAGGAAATACGCTCGTCACAACAGTATTGCCGACCCTTTGTATGGTGGCTCCTATAACTCATGAATCAATTTCCATCTCCACAGCTCTTCACTTCACAACGCCTGCTAATACCCTCACCGATCTGTTATACCAGAGCCGGTAGCAAGATACTTTTTCACTTCCCGCACAAATATACTCACAGAGGAGAGAGATCGTATGCGTCCTGGTAGAGCGCTCCAAACATGCGGCAGCCGACACAATAGGGAATGAGACCTAAGTTTCTTTTTGGTCCGCGGTATCACAAATACTGTCGCTCTACGCAGTTGCCTTCTCCGCCTAGGTACCAAGGGAAATACTATATCCTCCGGTAGTAAACCACGAGAGGTTTTGTAGGCAAGCGTGGCCACTTTAGGAAAATATATTTTTGAGACTGGTAAAAGGTCATAAGCAGCGAACAGATCACTAACTGACTCGTAGCGCCGTCTAGAGAAGATGGCGCGAAGTGCATCATTTTGAATCACCTGGACCCTTCGAAGAATGCCTCTGTACCCACCACCCCACAACAGAACACCATAACATAAAATAGATAAAAACAGGGCCTTGTAGACCGTTAAAAGTCCCTCAACGGGAACCCCCACCTGCCTTAATCTTCGCAAAGTTGCAATAACTGCATAACACTTTGGTATCAATTGATCTATGTGAGAATGCCAGGATAAATGTTCATGCAATACCAAACCGAGACACCTCACCGCCTGGGAACGATGTACCGTATTAGCACCCAGTTGAAAACTATCGGGCAATTGAAGCAGCCTTCTAGCGGGTCGAAATACTAAGATATTGGTTTTGCTTGTATTTACAACCAGTCCGTACTCATTGAAAACTTTAACAACTTTTCCAACTAACTCAAGGGAAGCGCTAATACCACTAGAAACGCTGCCCGGGTCGAGCCGGAACAAGATTGTCGTGTCATCAGCAAAAGCTATCGCCTTTCCCAGGTTATCGTGCTTGATTTTCAAGAGTATGAAGTTCAGTAATATAAGAAACATAAAGGGACCAAGTACCGAGCCCTGTGGAGTACCCAAGCCAACAAGCTGCCAAATAGATTGAACAGGCCCAACCTTTACAGATTGAGATCTATCATCAAGATAGGATCTAAACCAGCTAACTGTAGAGGCCGTGCAGCCCAAGTGGGTTAACATCTGGGTAATCAATCCATGGTCAAGGCAATTGAAGGCAGACGCCACGTCTAAAAACACGCCCAAACAAGGCTGGTCCATTTCGACCGAGTCAACCACATGCTGCCACAGATGTGCTAGGGCTAAGTCTGTCGATCGGTTTTTACGAAAGCCAAATTGGTCTGATGAAAGGAAGTTAATGTCCTTTAAATAACGAGTTAGGCTCAGTAACACTAACTTTTCAAAGATCTTTGAAATATAGTCAACAACTGAGATAGGACGGTAGCTGGACGCAAGACACCTATCCCCTTTACCCTTGTATAATGGGATTACGTTGGTAGATCGCAGACATCTAGGAAAGTAGCCGCGTTGAAAAGATAGATTAATTATTCTTGCCAAAGGAGCTGCAATAACGGAAGAAGCTATTTTTAACAATTTAGCCGGAACACCTATGATTCCACAAGCCCAGCTAGCATTCAAGTTCCTTATCACACTCTCAACATCAGAGGCTTGTACCCGAGGCAACGAAAATGATTTGGTCTCCTTTGGCCATACTTCGTCAAGGCGGTGCCCATCAGTACACGGCTTTAACAAGTTTATAGTTTTATATCCAACCGTAGCGAAATGTAGGTTTAGTTCGTCGGCGATCGACTTTGGTTCACTAATCGTCTGACCCGTGCTGGAAGTTAAGACTGATGGAAGCTCTGCCTTAGAAAGCTCTCTACCGCAGGCTTTGTTAATATATTTCCACAAACGCCGCGAGTCCGATTTAATGTCATTAAACCGATTTTTATAGAAAGCCTCTCTGGCTAGGCAAATAGCGCGTAAATACCGCTTTCGAGCGCATGAGTACGCTGTTTTTGTCTCAGGCGTCAAGTGCTTGCGATACCTTCGATAAAGCTTGTTCACCGTGTGCCTCAACCGACAAAGCCCCGGGGAAAAAGAGAATGCGTGGCTGTCTCGAGAAGAACCAGGACTGTCCAGACTAATTTTTGGAAATGCTTTGTCATAAATCTTGCTCACGGTAGCCCGAAACGCTTCGAAAGCTGAATCTACATCTAAAGCTTCATAGACGTTGATCCAGGAGGCCCGCCGTACCAAGTCAAGAAATACATCAATACTGCTCTGATCATGCCGCCTATGCAAAATGGGTATGTCCCTTCCAGGTACAACCGAAACGGGTTGACCGTCGTTGACAGAGATAATGATTGGATAGTGATCTGAAAATAATGGGGTCTCTAACACAGCTGCCTCGATAGAACTAAAAACAGAACAATTAGCTATAGCGATATGATCTATACAGGTTGCTGAGCTGGGACGGGTTACCCTATCTATTGTGTGAACAAACCCCCTCGCCATAAAAAAAGATAGATATTTCATAAAAGGAGGGTCAGCTAAAATATTGATATTCGAGTCCCCCATTAGCATGCAAGGCAGGTTGCTACTTCGCGGCAATAAAGCTTCAAGGGTATCCAGCAGCACGTCACTGTGACTAACACGACATGAGTAAAAAGCTATTATAAACCCCTCAAACCCTCGATCGTTTTTTACATGAATACGAACAGCTTGGACATGACCATCGGGACTACAAAGAGATCTAAAGGAGAGTATTGCACAAGTGTTTTTTACAAAAATTCCGACTCCACCTCCAGGACGATCATTTCTGCAGGCAGTGATAAAGTTATAGCCACTAATTCCGTGAGTAGGACAGTCCAAGTCTTTTAGCCAAGTTTCACTTATGGCAACGACATCAAAACCAAAGCCATCCCGAATCATAAGGTTAGCAATTGATTCAAGCTGCCCCTGCTTTAGCAGACCACCAGTACCGGCATTAATAGGGATAGCTGCGAATGAATTAACACCTAAGCGAATGTCATCCCAGAGCAAACACTTTCTGATATTCCCCAGAGACTGCGGAGCAATGTAATTAAAATTCATGAGTTATATAAAACAAATTAGTTAACTACTTTAGCTTTAAAAGAGCATCTAGCATCGGTGTTAAGAGATCTACGAGCTCTTGAAGGCATTGCGCAGCTCTTGGACTAAACACTTTTATGATATCTTTGAGAGGCGCAATCACCGTTGTCAAGAACTTATCGCTGCCTACAGCTTTCTTTATAGGAGACTTCTTGGGTTTATTCGTCGAGCGCGAACGATCTGTAGCTTCAGGCTCGGGAACCGGTTTGGCAGTGTTCTTCGGAATAGCTGTGGCACCGGGTAAGTTCACCCGTACCTCGGATCCCGAAGCCGAATCGACCACTACTGATCTCACCACGGCCGCATATGATCGGCGAGAAGTTTGAGCCAAGTTGGAATCATCTTGCGGACTTTCTGTAACAGGACCCGTTGCCTCCAGTGGCACCGATTCGACCACCTTGACTGAGACGGCCGTTGGAGATTCCGCAGCCACTTGATGTACTAATCTAGATTCCATCCACACTTTGCGTTTCTCGATCTCGCAGGCACGCACTGGACACGCCGATGAGAGGGACGAGTGCGGTCCTTTACAATGAACGCACTTAGCTTCATTCTTACAGTTAACGGCAAGATGCCCTTTCTGCCCACAGTGCCGACAGGCAGGTTCATTCCGACAGTTAGCCACCATATGCCCAAACCTCAGACAGCGGTAGCAAGAGAGTGGGGTACCAGCTGACATCACTACCTTGTACGAGCGGAAAGCCAAAAAGACCTCAGCTGGTGGTAATTTATTAAACTGAAGAAGCACTCTGTCCGTGGGAATGCTAGAAAGTACATCACCAGTTTTTCGCTTGATTATCTCTCTTTTGGCTGAGACAACGCCAGCGCCTTGAAGAGCTTCTAGAATGTCCTCGTCGCCAAATCCGCGATCGACACCATTAATTTTTGCCCAGTAGCTGGCCAAATCGTGACACTTGGCCGTAACTTGAATGCCCAAGATTGAGTCAATCTTTACTGCCTCCTTTGCTTCATCTGCAGTATTAAACCACAAGTTGATAAAACCAGCCTTGGATTCAGGTTTGGTTGAGGGAAATAACCTGGCCAATTCGCTACAGAGGGGCAATAGTTTCTCCGTAAAAGGTACTTCCGAAGTAGTCGGCTCCCCATTTACCAAGCTCTCCGACCGGCGTGCAATTACAACTCGAAAAAGTCCCTTAGAACGCTTAATTACGCCCTCCCGTATAGCCTTAATTTGGCCTCGTACCTTGTCTATACGCTTAGCTGCGTGTTTATTGACAACCAGATTCCAGCCATTCGAATTATGTGATTGGTCAGCAAGGTTTGGGCCACTTGAAGCCCCTCCAGTCGGCGGACCTGATCCGCCTACACCTGTCACCGTGCAATTCGTGGTGCAGTCTGTTGTCTCCATTGTAGTAGGTGCCGGAGCTAGCGCCGATTCAACAGCCTTGAACGTCGCGTTGCATGTGCCAGCCTCGTTCATGGCGGCCGCTGTGGATGATGCCGCTATAATCTCCTTGGATGCCCCGTCTGCGACAGGTGCCGAATCATCATTTCCGTCACGAATAGTTACCGCACGTTTACTACTCTTCACCCGTTGGTTTGCACCAGCCTTCAGCCTTGTGGAGAGGGCTGCTTTCATTCTTTGCTCCATTAAAGTTTTGTTGATCACCATGTCTTAGCCACACTACAAACCGACGTGGCGACGCACGACGAATGCTACGTGCATTCACACTTCGCACGTAGCCAATCTACCACCGCACGTTACAAACGATGCTGGTAAGGCGCAGCTTCACACAGCTGTCTCACGAGTAAGAGTCACGGTCAAACAAGCAGGACCGAACAGCACCAATTGGGCAACGCGTGTCGACACAGCCAAGTCCAACAATATAGCCAGTCCAGAGTTACACCAACCCCAAAATGGCACAAACGATCGAAACGAAATGTCACAGGACACACACATCGGGGGCACAGAAGTTCGAGAGTTCCACCACACCAAAGCAGAGGCTCAGACAGGCCAAAAACGACCATAAAACACCGAGACCGCTCGGAGCCCGCCTACACCGTGTGCCAACTGAACGGTGAGCAGACGCCAACACAGGAATATCGGAATGTGTGAATACACCGTGGTTGTTGTTGCTGCTGCTGCTGCTGGTTTTGCATTGCTGGATCAAGAAGGAGTCATGATGCAACAATTACATCTACAACAACAATATCGGCCGTTAACCGTGTCTGTAGACCAGAACATACTATTATATGAGTCGTATTAGGAAGAAGAGTATTTTTGTTGTTAGCGTATATAGCGTTATAGCAGTATTTGTTGTTGTTGTTGTTGTTGTTGTTGCTGGTCTTGCTGCTGCTGTTGTGATAGCTACTGCTGCTGCTGCTGATGCTATCATAACAGTACTTCCGCAGAAAATTGTAGTGCATATCTTTGGGGCAGTTGCAATCACAAGGTTCGCACGCCGCGATAGTACATGTAGAATTGGTTGTTGTTATTGTTAATGTCGTTGAAGTAGTAGTGATAGTAGTAAACGTGGTTAGAATTGTAGCATCCGTGGCAGCGATAGTATAAGATAATGTGTACGGCAATTACAGTACGACCGTTTACGGTAACAAGGATCCTTGCGTAGTTCTTTTTCCTTTTATGGTTTTCTTTTCCACATGGTACTACTTCCTGGTGTCACGGTAACGCCAGCGTAGTAGGTTGGCTATTATTATAGCATTGTTGTTGTTGTTGTTGTTAGCGGTAGTATTACTGTTTTTATTATTGCCCTAGGTGTTATTTGTATTGTTGCGATATATTGATACTTCCACTGCTGATGTTGATGATACACTCTAGACCGTGTTGCAAGTTTTGTTACTATATATATATATATATATATACGTAATGGGAGTCAAACTACTGTCCCAGTGAACGTGACGACAAACGATATTAGCCCGAATTGGACCTGGTGTCGACCACCTGGACAAGGTGCTAAGCTCTGTCATAGCATCACTGCGCTGTACATATATCCAATCACAGCTTTTGGCGGAAAACTTTACCACCATGTGGGTCCCCCAGTGGCTAATCTGAGACATTTGCATACCTTACCAATAACACCTTCGCGGTTAGTTGATCTGACAACCCCCCCCCCCCCCCCCGCCCTCTCCCCAAGGTCCCGGTGTCGAAATAGTCGAAACGAAAATCCATCGAGTCCCTGTCCATAAATGCATATTTCCGTTACTTTTTTCTCTGGGCCTACGAGACAGAAACAGAACAGTTAGTTACATATTGCTAACATGTAAATTAAGATGCGTACTGCACGTGCGGAGCGTTCGCCGTGTAGTACACACAGCAGCATCAACTCGTACATGTCTAAGGGTGCGTAGATTCATATTATAATACAACCTCCCATATAGTAATTTTTGCCTATCGTCTCGAGTCATTCTCCATCGTCTGTTCGATTTGTGTTGTTTGTACTGACGCCGAACCGATTGTTGTGTAGTGGAAGCTGTGCTGGCCTGAGTTAGCGGTGGCGTTGGTTGTTCAGCGAGAGGCGATGATGGGACGAGGCGACATGACTCCTTTGCGCTGGCTACCGGCTCGCAGGCGAGAAGTTCCTCTCGAAACCTTCACTTTGTTGGGACTTTGTTATGTTTATCGTCTACCCGTCTGCTGTTTATCGTTGTCCTTCTCTTTTCATCGCATTGCCGGCTTCATTCAAGAGGCCTCCAAGGACCCGCGGCCTTTGTTAGCTCCTGCCCTCGGTCCCTGTCATTATGGTCGCATCACGTCGCTGAGGTGGCCCTATTTCATCATCTGCCAATGCTGGCTGAGACGCACAACTTGTTGACAACGACAAATCAATAGCAGCAACAACAACAACAAACAATAATACCAAATACAACAGCAATAAGAACAACAACAAACAATAATACCAAATACAACAGCAATAACAACAACAACCAAATACCGCCTTAATAACGTTAACTACAGCAAAAGACGTCAACAACAACAACACCGCGCACTGAGCGTGCAAATTTTCTAGTGGAGCAGCCGATAACTAGCGAGGATCTGCCTGAAGATTCTTTCGTTTAATCTGGTTGATACCGTTAGCTGCTTTGCCGTGATTATGCTGTGACCTCGGAAAGATCAGTCCTCGGTCACATACTACGCTAGCTACACCAGCAATGTCTGTGATCATTGTCACTAATATGTTTACTAATACTAACAATACTGCATTATTTTTTATTCTATATTATGATACGCGTGTATTAACAAGATAGCCGCGAAAAACAGAAATCAACCAACAACGGTGTGCGTGTGGAGAACGGTTGTCAAGTGCTTATCTGCAATTGGAATTTCTTAAATTGGCCTGACATTGTGGCTGAGCAACAACCGTACACCAGCAGCTTGCCCGCTAGTTAATTTTTAAAGTGTAGTTGTTCTACATTAACCAGCCTCTATAGATCGTTTGTAACTACGCCCTGGTCTGGCAATACGGGCTTGACGGATTTATCGATCATCTATGCAAGTCTGTAAATTATCGCTGCCATATGCGTTACTATCCATCGCCAGTAGACCTTGGCGTTAATCTGTACGCGGTTTGTTAGAACTTGTTCTTGCTTACACGAACCTTCAGTATGAGTAATTCCCATTTTGGAACCTATTTTCGTTCCGTGTATTGACAAGAGATACTTGTTTTAAAATCACACACATATATATATATATATATATATATATCGACGCACATATTCTGACATGCTCAATCAATTATTTTGTTTACGTATTGCTACAGCCTTCGTTTTGCCATACTAGTTTTGCCATACCATGCCATTTCAAAGTGGACATAGTGTTCACACGTGTGGGCGCCTTTTTATAGAAAAGATAGCATGGCGCTGCAATGTAAGACGCGAGAGCCTCGTACTCCCCACGGTGAGCGAGTACCAAATGCAAGTTGACGTGAGACTTTTTAAACAACTAATCCGGAGTAATACATTTAGTATCTTTTTCACATTACGTCCAAATAATCTACGTAGTGGTGTGTCAATTACTCCACCGGAAGTTGCTAATGTCGAAGTGGTGAATAACGCGTTTGCATGGAGAGTTACGCGACGTTCCCATGAGTGTAAAGACTACAATGTGATTTTAACACCCCTTTTTCAATAAAGGAGACTTTGTATTGTATTGCATACCATTTTCAATACGCTCGTTACACATGCTCTATTGCAGACCCGTCTCTGATGATTGTTGATGTTGCTGGTATGGTTAAAGTTGCGCACTTTGATGACCGGTTGGCAAGCACTCCTAGGCTCGGTCCTGAATGCCTATTATTTTCTACAACTTCTGTTGCTGCTGCTCTGATCTAATTCTCATGATATAAAGTCCCGTGCGCGTTGATTTAAGAAGGCTCAGCCGCTCTAGCAACTTGTTTGCGTATCTACACAGCGTACGCTGTAAACGTGACTTTAAAGAAGGTAAACTCGGCTGCAAAAGCATACCTGTAAATACCTTGTGATTATGGCTGATGCTGGTGCCGCTGCGCTCGAAAGTCGTACTCGTATGATCCTAATTTGTAGTCCTGTCACTGTTGTTGGTACCCTGTCACATGTGCGCAACGTAAGACATCAGTGTGACGGTGATATTATCATACGATCGTCATGTCAATGTCTATGGTCCTATACTACTGGCTATTATATAGAATTAGCTAGCTGTTAAATGGTATTTGTGCTCTACTCTCTGCTCGTTTTGTTGTCACACTTTAGCCTTTGTTTTGCTAGGTACTCATTCGACGCAAAATCTTACGAAATATATATATATATATATATATATATATTGCTCAGTGTAATAACAAGATAGTATATATAATAAAACAAAAAAACAAATATATGAAAGCCGTATGTTTCTGTAATCGCCTATTTCGTTAGGTTGCTTTTACACGTAGGACATACATTCATCGTCGTCGCCGTCGCTCCAAGACGCCTGGCCACGGTTAAAGGTGAACTTTGTGTTTGAAGAGAAGGTCAAATGTTCTCTTTCGTTTGAAAGCGATCCGATATACCCTGGAGACATCTACACGAGGTTACGCCAGCAAGACTCACTCGAGGCGAGTCTATATTGTTCGGCGTCTATTTTTTTGAGGGCGACCTTAGGCGTCCCACCTTCTGGTTGACCTTACTATCCTCCAGTATCGGCAGTAGTGAAAGGTTATCGCCATTGTTGTGGTTTTTGTTATTGTTGTTGTTGTTTCTGCGGAACCTTTTTTTTTTGTCGATCCGATTCTTGCCTTGGCTCCTAGATCAATGAATCTCATTCATGTTCTCACATGTGGGACCTGGCGCGGTGTCGTTCGTCTATTAGGCAAACCGTCGTTTTTGTTTGGTGGCATCGACTCCAATGATGCTGAGCAAATAGACCACGTTAGCAAAGTGAGGAGCTAACTAGATTAATCGGGCCGCCATCGTCGACGTTGAACCAATTAAAGTTCGAGCTGTCGATAGCTTCCCGAAAACAAAAACCAACCAAAAAGCCGTACACAACGTATAGCGGTGATGAGTTGGTGGCAATACACAACTGCAGCAAAACAGAACAAACAAAAACAATACCAACAACGCAGTAAATAGCATACAGCATACACGAGTTTGTAGTCACGTAATGCTCACGTACTCATGTTGTCGTCAACTTGGCTGCTTGTGTTTACGGTATGTGATTTTTCTTCTGTGTCTGACCGCCAAGAGTGGATCGGTTTTCGTGGAGCGGCAAAAGTTCGATGAGGCTTGATGCGATGTTTTTTCCTCCTGCTATTTTTCATCCTGGCGTATCGCCGATAGAATATGCAGGCAGGCAGCAACTGATGGGGTAGGTTTTTGTCGAACGGGGGATGGGATGTAAACGGAACGGCAGGCAACAACGTCAATACATACCTCGAGTGGGTGGAGCTGCTGTTGCTGCCGTCGATGAGGTGAGGGTGGATGGATGTCTCGATCGATGGATGGATGATGTTCTCGGCAACAAAATGAATGACAACAAATATGAAGTGCTCGACGACGGCCTCGCGTCGCGCTGGTGTTAGCGCACGGGTTAGCGATGCTGACGTGCACAGTAACGTGTCGCGTCGCCAACAGACAGCGCCCGTCCACGATTGACTTCGGCGTCAAGACAGACTTTTCGAGTCTCGGGAGACGCCTGCCGGATTCGCTGATGGGATTGCTGAGAAAAACGAGCGCTTCAGTTATAACGATGATGAGGATAATGATGGTGATGATGATGATGATGATGGTGATAATGATGCATATGGTGATAATGATGCATATGGTGATAATGATGATGTTGATAATTATGCATATGGTGATGATGAAGATGATGATAGTGATGCACACGGCGATGATGAAATTTTTTGTTAATGATTTTCCGTAAGGCTATTGTCCGTGTACGGTTTTTTTCATGTCATGGCTAATTTTTAACCCACTCCGGCATTTACCTTGTCTAAATTAGAAACTATGCAAACCAATTTAAGAGTGGCCGGTCTAGGTCTCAAACCCAGTCCTCCCTAATGCAAGGCAGAAGCTTTGCCACTAAGCCATCTTGCTCGGTGATGACAAACATGTTAGTCAGTGATAGTGATGCATACGGCGATGATGAACATAATGATCGTGATGCATACGACGATGATGAAGATGATAATGCCGATGGTTGTCACCGTGTTCATCCTGATAGTGCTACACGAGTTAATCATCTCGTGACGATTGATCGCCATCTCTGCTGGCGATCACTGTTTCCGAAATTAGCGCAGCATCGATCGTCGTCGTTTCTTGGTGAAGAAGTTTCGCATGCGCAACGCTCGATGTGGACGTGTTTGCGTCGACGACATAACGACGTCACGGCAGTCATATTCACTGTTCGCTCAACGTGCAGGCTTACAGGAGCATAATCAGCCACATAGATTGGGTTGGGAGGTAAACACGCTGATACATTGCTCTCTACATTGTGATATAGGTTGTACAGGAGTAACAGCTACCACAATGGCTGAATAAGTAGACGAATTCGGTTGGTGATGGGTCACAACTTATCATAAGTGTTCTGATCGGAATAGTAGTGTAATTTACATGGAAGGAGAGCGGGAGGGGGGAGGGTGAAAAGAAGCTGGAGCTGAAGAAAGGTGTCTGTCCGCAATTAAAATGGATTTTTCCTAGTAGTCCTTTTTCTGTCCCTGTATAGAATGAGCTAAGTGAAAAACTTACCAACACATTGGTTGAGAATGTGCAGGAATCTTTACAATGTGGAGCGATATTACTTGGCTTCTCTGTAGAGGAGAGCTATACTTTGAAATTTGTCAATTCTAAAGCTGTAGCATGGAAGTGCAGAGCTCAACAACTGTCCATTGGCACGGCCGTGTAACCAGGCAGGCATACATAAACCAAACACATCGCACGTCATTTTGTCGCTAAGCGCAGGATCTCATTAGAAAGTGATTCACATGTATAAATAATGTGATGTGTGTTTTCATATATATATATATATATATATATATATATATTTGTTAAAATATCTAACTAGCACATTTTCGACAGTGGCTGCATTGGGACGCCCTTGCAGTAGCTATCATATAGGTGCCCCAGTGCGGTCGCTTTGAAGAAGCTTCATTATACGGTAAAACCTGGAAGCTCGCAGCCTGTATGTATATAATTTCAAACTTTGGTTAACGCAAAATAAAACAGTTCCGACAAGATTTCCGGCACAGTGTCTAATTTTTCAGCGATGTTCGCTCGGGACGGACCATCGAAAAGGAGGTAAGCTTGTTTGATGGAAGCATTGCACGGTGGTGATGCAGGCGGACGGTAGTCGGACACGACCGACAAGCAAAGGGCACTTTTGACCAGTGGCTTGACCCCGGTCGATTAGCCGGTGGTTTTATTTATCTTGATTAAAATCGCAGGCATCTGGAGGTCGACTGCATTGGCGATGTATATATATATATATATATATATATATATATATACAATACATTCATTTAGATATACAATGTGCATACGTACACATATACATCTATTCGTGCACACTTGTTAGCCGAAAAGAGCGGAGCGGAAACGATGCACGTATGTTGACTGTTCTCACAGTATCGCTACGAAACTGGCCGCTTCGGTCGCTTCGTGGAGGATCAGTCGGCTTTTTCTCAGCACCATCACCATCAACATTACTATTATTATTAGTGTTCTCATCAGCGTCGACTTCATGCTGATGATGATAATGATGGCGACGGGCCGGCCAATTCATATCAAGCGTACGAGCTCCGTATGTCTGTCTGTCGATTCAGTCGTAAACGAATGATGTGCTCCGGCCGACTCCAAGTCGACGAAGTTTGCACCATCAATGTACCGGATATTTATAACTTTCGATGCGTGCCGGTGTGAGTGTCTCTGTGTATACGCGTTTGTGTGTGGTCGCCGTCGACGTCGCGTTAAAGCAAATCCCTAACGAGATTACGCCGTCGGCAGTCGCGTCAGCGATTCAGCCGATCGCACAGCGGTATCGTTTGGCTGCTTAAGCGCGCGCGAGCGAGCGAGCGAGCACCACGGAGAAGCAGAAGAACATCAGGTAACGTAACAACAACAGCAACAACAACAACAACAACAACAACAACAACAACAAAACAGGAGCAGCAACAATAAGAATGACGACAACGACAGCAACAGTAGTAGCAGTAGTAACAACAACAACAAAAATAGCAACAACAACACCAGCAACAACGCCAACAACAGCAACAACAGCAACAACGCCAACAACAGCAACAACAACAGCAACAGCAACAACAACAACAACAAAAGCAACAACACTGGCTAATGTTTAGAGTATGGATGCCCATTGAACACCATCGGGGCACAGTATTGCTATTCGAACTGCTACAACCATTAGCCTTTAGCTGGATTCGGTAGTGATGTGAGTTACTATTGTGACAACAACTTTTATTTACTGTAGTTTGAGTATTGCTAGTTATATAGAAGAACTAGCAGCCGTGGCACTAATGAGCAGAAGAGCACATTAAATTAAACAGCAACAACAACATCAACAACAGCAACGACAACAACAATAAGAAATCAACAGCAGCAACAACCGCCTCTCCGGCCGGCGCCGGTTTTACCGACACAGGTGACCCTTATCAACGATTTTCACTCGGGAAGCAGCATAGATTACACGGCAGAGATCACATTGCCATACATACTGTACGTGCTTTTACTCTCTTACTTTTTCAATGCATACCGTGCACATGTTTAGGCGCTCATTTATACGGATGTGAGTACATGGTCATTCGGCATACATATATATATATATATATATATATATATATATATATATAACAGGATATCATTGAGGCTAGATATCAGCTGCAACTACAGCAACAGCAACAACAACAAATACAACACAAACACGGCGGGGTTTATTCCTGACGGGTAGCTTTATATGTCGGCATTAGTCAGCTTAGGGCCCACAGGCATGTTGGCATGTTGCATGTTGGCATAACACATCCATTTCTAGATGCATCGAGCTTTGCTGGCTGGCAAGTTTTAGCCATATGATGGCTTATAGTGATCACGGCCATGAAAATCGTAATGATGACAAATGCTCCTGAGAAATCGTAGTCGCTCGTACTTGCTGACATCTTCTGGAACAAGCACGGGATTATTAATTCCTAATTAATGCAGCGATTGCCATTCTGGATATGGCGTTGTGACGGTGATTTGTGTGCATGCTCGAAGGCGGGAATTTGGTTCGACGGGTAACGCTGCTTTGCAGAGAGTGAGTTTTGCGAGGTTTCTTTGTGTTCGACCTATGGCTCAACTAAGGAGCAGCAACAATGATCTAGAGTTTTTTTTTTAGGCTCCTCCAACAATCATTTAGAGTACAACAAGGAAAGCAACACGCTGTGCGAACTTTATATTAGTGAATAGTTCTATAAAGGGGAACACCTTACGCGCGTGAAGGGCGTGGCCGATGGCTACTTTGGAAAGCAAACTGGCTACATTGTCTACGGGATACGCCATAGCCTACTATCTAAACATATATATATATATATATATTGCAATTCGTCGACCCACTTTATCGTACCAGTGGTCTTAGGAGACTCCATATATATATATATATATATATATATATATATATTTATAGTGCGCCTACATCGCACCCTTAACATATTGATGATCGGCAACCGGTAACATCGTGATTCGTGGCTTTAACCCCCGACCTTCTCGCACCAATTAGCGCATTGCAATTGGAACACGGTTGCAAGTTTGTGTTGATAGGTAGGATAGCTACGTTTTCAACGTAGAACGCTTATAGAAAGAAAGCTGGCGCAGTGCTAGGGAACCAACCGGCGACCCGTCGGACTGGGTTAATGTTTGTTGCTAGCAATGATTTAAAAAAAAAAATGTGATTATCTGGCTCGTAGCCAGTTGTGTATTGTAGACGTACGAACGAATTGTATGCAAAAAGACGACACCGTCTCTTTTCTTTCAGCCGTAGCGGTCTAGCCAATTTTCGGTGGCTGCCGAAATCCGATGAGGAGGCCCCCACTCAGCAGGCGTCCGTTCGTTTCTTCGTTTGCTCCGTCGGTTCTGGCGTATATCATGTAGAGGCTGGCGCTCAGCGTGGGCTCTCATTATTTCGGACTCTCTGTCAGGGAGCCTGTGTGTGTATGTGTCTATGTATAGATGTGTGCCTGTGTTTGTGTGTGTGTACGATCAGTTTAGTCACTGGATTGTCTTCTGCTGCGGGGTTTTGTGCGCCGGGGGTTAACTAATACTATAGATGGACGGCAGTTAAATGATTTATTTGTATACCTCTCTCTCTCTCTCTATATATATATATATATATATATATATATATATAACAAATGAATCATATTATTGATGTGTTTTTTTTTTCATTTTACACATATTTATATATATTTTACATAAATGCATCGCTGCCATTTGTGTTCCAATTGAATTCCAGCTAGATAACTAACTGCTACTACTGCTATTAATTAATAATATACATATATATATATATATATATATATAGAGAGAGAGAGAGAAAGAGAGAGCTAATCGTAGTAGTAGAAGGCAGTTAGCTATCGAAATGAAATTCAATTGGAGCACGAAGGGCACTGACGTTTTTCGTCAACGCGAGGAAGCTGTAGTAGTAGGAGTAGTAATAGCACTGGTAGTGGAAGTAGTGCTAGCGAAATTTGCAAACGTATATGTTCATATATATATATATATATATATATATATATATATATATATAGGGTCTACAAATTTTTTTTTTCGTTTTTTTTAATGACTCTCTACGGACACAATTGAAAAAAACTTTTTTGTTGCCCTATATATATATAGATATATGCTTGTGCTCGTGTGCGAGAAAGTCTGCATGAAGAGCGAAAAGGAGCAAGCCACCTCGGGAGCCCCCGATATGATGACGGTGCACTGAGGAGTAGAATACCGAGGCGTGTTCGTCGTCGTCGTTCGTAAAGTCGTAGTATTCGTCAACAAACAACAGTGTGGTGGCAGGCAAGACGGCAGCAGTGTCCCTCGTAGAAGAGAGTACAAATTGTCATAGTTGTGCCTGTTAGTGGTCATAGCGCTTGCGCGAAGATGACTTCATCGAGTAACCCGAGTAGATGGGGTGATGATGAGGGTGATGCTGATGATGACGATTTATGATGACAGACGATGCTCTCGCTCGTAGGTCGTGCGGGGTCGTCGAAACATTGTTGCGCTGTAGCTACCCCCAGCAAGTCGAGCCCGGTGGCGTGGGGCATTCGTCAGCGCCTCGCGACCGGTGGAGACACACCCGGTGCGCGGGTTCGAGCCCCACTGTTGCACATTTGTATTTGTGGGGGTCCGTCTATGAAGCAATAAGGCGAAAAGTAGTCCTAATGGACGTTAAATCATGGCTGAGAGTCAGCCCATAAAGTATGTTTTAGCTACCCCCACTTCTGCTGCTGCTGCGGCTGCATTGACAGACACCAAGTGAAGATATGTCGATGACGATCCTGGATGACGAGAGTAGGCTTGGTTGGTTGGTGCTGATGACGATGAAAAAGAACAAAAAATGAAAAAGATGACGATGATGAAGATCGAAATAATAATAATAATAATAATAATAATAATCATCATCATCATAATCATTATCAACGAAGGTGATGAAGGAGAACAGTAAGCTGATGATGGTGATGCTGATGATGGAAATGACGACAAGAAAAGCGAACCAAACGAGACTTATGCTAAAGTCGGTGATGATGATGATGATGAGGCCGGTGCTGATGTTGATGATGGTGATGCTGATCATACGGATAAAAATGAGACTGTTCGTGGTTGGTTGTGGCGGCAGCTCAAACTAGACTTCGCGAAGACTACGACTACTACGTCGGGTGTCGTCGACTTTGGGACGATTTTGGCCCCCACGAGATGCAGCAGCACTGGCAGCAGTCACTGCAGCACCTGCAAAAGCAGAGAGTAGCGCCCGTATAGGCCAGCAGCCGAAAGGTGATCTATTCTAGCGTAGCGGTGGCCTTAGTGGCGACACTCCTAAGTGGTTCAGTTCGGCAGACAACGACTTCATCGATGATGGCAAAGTCGTCGTCGTCGTCATCACGGCAACGGGCGGTGTCGTGGCCCGAATCTACGGTGGCAGTATCACTTACTAAGTCAGTTACTCGCACGCCCATTTGCTCTTGTTGTTGTTGCTGTTGTTGTTGCTGTTGTTGTTGTTATTGTTGATGTTGTTGCTGACAGAGTCTCGTGGCAGCTTCCGAAGAATTAGCAGCTATTTTCTTCTTCGTGCTGGTGACCCGCGAACGGCACCCACACACACACCGAGCAAATATGTTGCAGAGGAAGAATGCAGAAATGAAGCCAAAAAAACACGAGAGAGAAGAATGAGGAATAGAGAGGGAGAGAGAGAGGGAAGAGAGAGATGGTTGAGAGGAAAAGGACGAGACAAGAACGAGGTGGATCGTCATCGTGAAGTCGTCGGCGGCGGCGGTGGCGGTGAAGAGACACACAAGAAAGACGACTTCTTCACGACATCATGATGCTACGAGAGTAGAAGTCGCAGGGAAGCCAGTCACCATTTACTGTTGCCGCACAGTCGTGCCGGGAAAAGCGGATGGGCGACCCTGGGCCGCTCTCGCTGCTGCTGCTGCTGCTGTTGCTGCTTCAGCTACAGCCACCGCCCGACCAATCCATCCCTACCTCACTCCCTTCATCCACCTGACTCTTCCTCGAGCACCTCAATGCTGTTGTTGTCGTTGTTGTTGTTGCTGTTTTTGGCTACTGAGGAACAGTCACGCGTGCACGCGCAGTATGCTGGCCGGCATCTTAGGATGGAGGAAGGCTCGTTGTCGCGAGCTGAGACGGCACGACAGACAATCAATACATGGATGGAGGAAAAGGAAGAGAGAGAAAGAGAGAGAGAGAGAGGGGGGTTGATAGTTGAATTGGTAGATAGATACATAGACAGATCGATGAATAGATAGAAGGGTGGATGTGTGGATGAATGAATGAATGAATGTATAAATTCGCTAAACATAAGGCTAACGAGATGGAATAGGGAAAACAAAGAGGCACAAAAACGGAACGACACAACGGAGGAGAACGGGGGAAGGAGGCCGAGGAACAACGATGAAGGGGGTAGGGGTAAGAGGGGGGCAGAGGCTGAGTCGAACGCTCAGCGCGAGCGACAGGTGCGCAGCTGCCCCTGTAGAATCCTTCTCGGGTGTCGCCGACGGCTGTATTTTCAATGTACGCGTCGATATATATATATATATATATATATGTATATATATATTTAAGCGCTCTGGCTTCTGAAGCAGCAAAGTCCGCGGAGCGCGTTTTGCGATGACGCTTCCGATCGCACCGCCGAACGATGATGATGTTGTTGTTGATGATGGTGGTGGTGGTGGTGGTGTTGGTGCTAAACAGGCAACAACAATAACAACAACAACAGCAACGACGATGGCAACGAAAGCATCAACTTAAGTCATAAGTCGCCTTGAAGTGCGACTGCCGTCAAAGTGCGGCTTCAAGCGTCAGAATTCTTCTGACGTCTTCCGTCTGCGTAGCTGAGTCGACGCTTCGAGAGCTGCCTGCTGGAGGCACTCTGCTAAGAAGAACGCCGAGGCTACACTACATAGCTAGAGCTGATCTCGCTGGCGGCTGCGACGGCCGGGCCTGCCGTTGTTACTCTGCCGTCAGTAACGCTATACTGAATGCTGAGAGTATAATCTGTTTATATGATGTTGTCGTCGTTGTTGTTGTTATTTGCTTGTTTGTTTGTGTGTTTGTTGCTTAATCTCGTGCTGTCGCCCGCACAAACACTGCTGTGGTGCCGAAAAGCAAACGACGGCGGCGGGGGACAGGGAGTAGGTAGTGGCATTGTATGTTTATGCGCAGATTATTCAGTGCGCTTGTTACTGTTATGAGAAATGGGTCATCGTCACAAAATGCCTATTGTCGGAAGGATAGCACATTCTTCCACAACAGTATAACAGCAATCTCTACGTCTTTGCTTGTAGCCACAGCGGCAGCGGCAGCAGCGTACGATGGCTTGTACTTTTATCACTAGCGTACGTTACTACCTACTTCCGACAATATATATATATATATATATATATTTATATATATATATATATACGTATATATATATATATATATATATATATATATATATATATATATATATATATATACGTATATATATATATATATATATATACGTATATATATATATATATATATATATATATATATATATTCTTGTGCGCTGGTCACGATTAATCACTGTGTCTGTTGACTTACAGTCGTTGTAGGCGTTGTACGTGTCGATTGGTGGAATTGCCTGTATCACTTGTGTGGCACGATAGTCACTTGCCGATTGGTTGGCTGGTTGTTGTTGTTCTGGTTGTCCAAATTGGTGGGTAAACGACGCCGTGCCGTACAATTACGACTTAGCCTTCAATGGCCAGATTTTTTGTTTTAAACTCAAATTCCAAACTTGCAAACATTTACAAATAACGATAGTCAAATTCTTCAACTCTAAATTCAGGCATATGGTGTACTCGTGTAATAGTAAAGGCATATTCAAAATGACTGCACCATTCGACAGACGCTTGAATCAGTCTTACACACGACACTAGAATGTCGCGTTCGAATTTGCGCTTTTTACCGTTTTAAATATTTAAGTGACAAATATCGAAAAATAGCTACATACATAATGAAAACGCTTTTCGTTTTAAGACACGTATTTGGTTGAATTATTTATATTCGCTGTGAAACGAATCATTATATAATAAAACGAACATTTTATAATTTGTTTTTTTTAATGAATTTTTATTATGATTTTATTATGACTTCGCTTGCCTTAATGACGGCCGCCTCGCGGCTTGAAATTGATCCAATGAATTCGTCAATGAATCGCGGTCGATTGTATTTTGCCAAAGCACGGAGGAGCATAGATTGGCCAGAGATCCAGGAGCGATCCAGAAGAGATCCTGGACTTTTGGCTTCATGCCTCTTTCTCTTCCGTGACATCACAGCGGAATATAACCATCATCACATCGTCACCTCCACCATCATCATCACTACACCACTAACTCAATCATCATCACCATCATCATGGTCGCGAACGACTTCCGACTTCCTGTTTTGTTGTCCGACAACTGTTTATCAACTGTCAATCGTCTGTAGGTCGTCTGTATTTGTGCCTCATCATCAATCCGATTTGACTTGTTTACTGTGAGGGAGGGAGGCAGTGATTGAGCGACCAACCAACCGACCAACCGACCGAATGAGAGTACGTAAATCAACG
Organism: Dermanyssus gallinae; assembly: GCA_003439945.1. Classification (NCBI taxonomy): domain Eukaryota; kingdom Metazoa; phylum Arthropoda; class Arachnida; order Mesostigmata; family Dermanyssidae; genus Dermanyssus; species Dermanyssus gallinae. The sequence goes on along the minus strand of QVRM01002492.1, from coordinate 39,026 downwards.
GTCAAATACTTTTCGGGCCCTGAACCTCAGCCAACCGATTTAACGTCCACGGGACTGCTTTTCTTGTTGCCTTATTGCTTCATAGACGGACCTCCATAAATATTAGTAGCACAAATGTGCAACGATGGGGCTCGAACGCGCGCACCTACCTATGTGTGTCTTCTCCGGTCGCGAGGCGCAGGCGGAATGCACCCACTGCGCCACCACGGGGCTCGACAAATCAACGGTCAGGGAACGGTCAGAGTGAGCCAGCATAGCGACAAATTCGTGCCCGCTACGGACGGCGGCAACGTTATGTCGTCGATCGTGCTATAATCGGGCCGGTGGAGATAGGCGGTCGTGGTTAATACGACGATGATGATGGTGGTGGTGATGGTGATGAATATCAGCACCATAATCATCATCAATTTTATCGTCGTCATCATCATTATAATCAACATAATCATAATCGTCATCATCATCATCGCCGCCATGATGTGATGTCGCTGCTGATCGATCATGTCGTCCGTTAGATGTCTAAGCGTCGTTTTTGACGCTTGCTTCTGTGCTGCCGCCATCAATCGAATCGTGTCATGGTGGTCGTGATGACCGACATGGGGGTGGTGGTCATTATGGTAATTGTGCTGATCTTTATGGTGCTGCTTATGGTGATCATAGTGGTGATGGCTACGACGGCTATGCTGGTCGTTATGGCGGCTATGGCGATCATGGTGGCTATGAGTGTTAGGCTAACCATGATTGTGTTATGGTGGTCGTGATGGTAACCATGGTGGTCACTATGGTCAGGGTGATTATGTAGTCATGATGATGGTGGTGGTCATAGTGGTTATGATGGTCGTGGTGTTCATTGTAGTAGTCATGATGGTTATGGTGTTCATAGTGGTTATGATGGTTATGGTGTTCATAGTGGTTATAATGGTTATCGTGTGCATCGTGGTTATGATGGTTATGCTGCTTGTTCATGGTGGGTTTCAGTGGAAACTATAGTGGTAACGATGTCCTGCAGCCGGCGACCTTGGCGACCTGCTCAAGCGCCGATAAGACGTCGTCGGCACACCCAGGACAGGCCGTAGTAGGACCGAACAGGCAGAGGAGTTCAATATCATCATCATTTTCATCATTACCATCATCATCATAATCACACTTCATCATGGTGGCCGCTGGGCCAATTAAGGCTCTCACGCCCCCCCCCCCCCCTTCATCTGCGAAGAGCGCTATCTAGCTTCAACACGAGGGTTGTTATCACGTTTTCTTGTCGCCATCGTCGTTATCCCAGCCGGATCGAACGGAAGATGTGATAACTGCCATGTTATGTCCTCTCCCTCTACCTCTCCTTTTTCTCTCTCTTACTCTCAATATGTGTCTCACCCTGTCTCGGTCACGGCGTTTATCTACGCGCCACGTAATCGCTCGTTCTAGCCAGATTTGAGCCAGTTAAGCCGTCGACGAAGACGACAACGCCGACATATTATAACAGGCGGTTATCTACGCCCACCGGCGAACACTGACACAGAGGTGTACACACCCACATACGTATTACCACGTCGTACGTAGTCGGAAGCTGAATGAGTTGCATGTCGAACGTATGATGGCTGTATTTGCTAAATATAGGCATAGGTGTTAACGAAAGTAAGTGGTATATATATATATATATATATATATATATATATATATATGCGAAGTTTTATTGCCTTGCATCCCGAGGGCAGCCGGTTTGAATCTAGGACGAATCACTCTTCAACTGGTGTCGGTGATTTTCAATCCCAACGAAGCCTGCCCTGCCCCACTGTCGAACCCCCAGTGCCGCACTATCGAACGTAGCAAAAGAAATGAAAAATGTATTCTCACTTTTTGAAAAATGGAAACGTGTTAGTTGATTCACCACTACATGTAGAACTGAAACCATCTTACATATACACACATTGATAATAATAATTATAGATGCACACACACACATATATTTTATATTTAGATGTCTTAAAAAATATGCCGCTGATGAAGTCATGGAGACGCTACCGTCCATCAGCCTTTTATTTTGTAATAATAACATTACTTTATTGAAATGCCTACTTGCATCTGTCTCTCCATATTTACATTTTGCTTATAATAACCTTCGTTACTTTTTCTTAGGAACGACAATTTACGAGAACTTGATTTCTCTACAGTTGAGACGACCGAGAACGTCCACAAACCTTCCAAATCGCTCTATATTTAAAATAAAAGTGGGTTGCTTTTCATAATAATGTACGCAGTCGGGTCAAGACGAATCCGTTTACATGTAATTGGGCTAACCTAAAAAAACACTATGTTGGTATGACGATTATGGGAACGCAAGTGACTAGATTTAGCTGAAGTGAATACGATGGTAGAAGGTTTTCCACTGCTGTCCCAGACAATTCAGCTTTTCGCTGGTTCTGTCCATATCAACATAATCTGTTTGGTTTTTGTGTCAATGCTCTGTACGAGATATTTTACCTGCAGAATATGTTTTTGTAAAGCTGGAAACTTCTATTCTAAAACATCCGACAAGTACTTACAAAGACAACTAGCCATATTGCTTTTGGTAGGCACACAATATGCGCGTGAGATAAAAGCTTTTTGCAAGATTTGTGCAGCAATATCATTGAGTCACGTAAAATATTTTTTGTTTGTTATTTGAATGCATTTGCTCCTATTTTGTTTCACGTACAATGGATCCGCACACACACACATATATATATATATATATATATATATATATATTGGCAAACGTTGGATGTGTCCCCAACAAAACAGAATTTTTTCCGACTACGTTGGTATTATGAAATAACTAGATATTTTGCAATCGTACAGTTTGTAAAGCTGTGTTCGATTATGTATATCGATATAACACATTTTAGTAATATCTATGCCACTCCTAAATAAGACAATTTTGCTCCTCCATTCTATTGGAACGAATGCTCAACTTAACAAGCTTTATGATCGTCTCAGTTAAGGATATAATTTTCGTGGACATCTTCAATATATATATATATATAATAGAAACATGGTACGCACCAATATCTCAGACGTGGCACAGGATCACGTGGGACTTCTACCAATATCGCAAGTATTGTACTCTACTCCCGAAAAGCACCTCTGCCTTTCTAACCCGAAGATCAACCAGCGTCAAATTACATCTGCAAATATTAGACAAACATATATCACTGTTATCATAGCACTTTGCCAGGTTGGGTTAGCGAGACGATTCTTTTTTTGTTTTGCATTCATGCCTTGACTTGTGTTCCGTATCGTCGTTCAAGCTGACACACAAGTTTCGGTAACAAGTTTCGGCAGTCCACCTTCGGCGATCAGCAAAGGATGCAATTTTCAAGACAAGTGTGGCGCTCTTCGCCACAATGGCATAAAGACGTATTGTTGGTGAAGGCGACAAGATTAGAATAAACTCAACCACTTATCTAAAAATATAGCGATCCCTCGTCAGCCGAGCTATATGGTGTGCGTTATATATGCGCGTTTGATTAAATCATTATTTAGTAATTGTTATTGCTACTACCACTACAACTGCAAATTTATTAGTGGAAACGCTATTAACGACGATGAGTTACTCTCTTCCAATCTGCCATAATCTGTGTGTCCTCTCTTTCATAAGCCCTGACGGCACATACCGAATTATTTGGAAACGAAATACGAATGAAGTAAGCACCAGCCACGATTCCAGCAATTTATTTCTTGATTTTTGCTGTTGCTGCTGCTGCTGCTGCCGTGACCGCCGCTGTCTTGGCTATGGTCGTTTTTAGACAATTTCGGCAGTTATATTGGGTGGCATACTGTTTACCGCTCGTGAGCGCGTTTCGTTCGTTCCCACACAGAGTTCCTTCTCAATGTCGTTTCGTTAAACAACTTCTCGTTCGAGCATTCCGTTGGCGGTGTTCCCGTTTTCTTTCGTTGCGTGCTCTCTCTCTCTATCCCTCTCTCTTACACTCCACCCCTCTCTTAAATTTTCTTTTGTTATTTTCATTCTCTCTCTCTTTCTGTCTCGTTCGATTTTTCTATCTATCGCTGTTTCCAGTCGCGCGTTGGATGAACATTCATCCATCTATCCATCCATTGTGGTTGCAATCTGTCGTTGTCTCTGACGTTTGTGCCGCATACATTTCTTGTGACTCGTGCATCTTAATCTAAATCAGGTTTTGTCGTGGCTCCACTCGGCGCGACTCGACGTATTTCCTGTCCTCTTGTGGGGCCGACCTTCGTGGATGACGTCGTATTTCGCTGGCCGTGTTCCGCAGACGCCGCCGCCGCCGCAAGATCTTCGGTTCGCCTTTCTCATCTCTGGCCGCCGACTCTTCCCCCCATGAATTTTCCCACCCCATCGACATCTTTGCTTGACGCTCGCCTCAGTCTCTAACGAATTCAGTCAATGTTGAAATTGACACGTAAATGTCATCAAGCTTACTCAGTACAACCGCGTACACGTATACGTCTTGGAGTTGCTGCTTGTATTCTCGTTGATCATGGCGTTCTTGTTGTTGTTACTATTACTGCTGTTGCTGCTACTTCGGCTTATGCTGCCTGTGTTTTCAGCACAGCGAGCACCGTCGCTCAAGCTGTTGTTGTTGTTGATGCTGTTGTTGTTGTTGTTGATGCTGTTGTTGTTGTATGTTTTTTATTACTATAGTTTTTGTCATGGCAGTGGTTGGCCATTTTGCCGTAATCGTCGGTACTGCTTGCGGCTTGCTACGCTACTCTTGCAGTGTATTGTCCGTTGCGTACTGAGACTGGCTCCGTATGAAGTTTTGACGGTGAAGTTGAGGTGGGCCAGAATTGATGACGAACAGCTTCATGCAACGGTCACAACGGCGACGGTAACAGCAACAACAGCAAGAATGTCCACAGTAATAACAGCGACAACAGTATCATGATCAACAACAACAACAGTGCCATGATCAACAACAACAGTGCCATGATCAACAACAACGGTGCCATAATCAACAGCAGCAGTAACATCGTCAACAACAACAACAACAACAACAACAACAACAACAATCGCAACGGTCGAAACAACAACGGCCATCATCATGTTGATGATGGGGGCCGATGACTCATTCTTCACACTATTTGTCGGCGGTCATCTTGCCAACGATTATGATCATGGCGAATAGGACAAGAGCAATAACGATAACAACACCACCAACAACAACAACAACAACAATAACAACAACAACAACAACAACAACAACAACAACAACAACAACAACAACAACAACAACAACAACAACAACAACAACAACAACAACAACAACAACAACAACAACAAGAGGGGTTCGCGGCGGCGGCCGCCACTGTCGTCGTCCATCACTTGTCATCTATGGGCGATTTTCTGGACGGCCGTTGCCGAAAGGGTTGTCGAGCTCAAGACACCAGCCGACCAGAAAGATAATGATGTTGTTGTTGTTGGTGCTGTTGCTGTTGTTGATGGTGCTATTGTTGTTGCTGTTGTTGATATTGTCTAGACGACTCCCGAAGCAAAGTCTAAGAGGAGCAGTGTGTCTTGGGCCAGACGGTACACTCCATAGATAGGTAGACTGACAGGCAGACAGACAGAATGAAGGAAAAGCGGCGGGGGTTGGGGTGGGGCATAAGACATTAAACGCAGCAAAAACAGCATCTGCTGATGCTGCGGCTGCTGCTGCTGTGGCTAGAACTAGAAGTGCAAAGCAGCCGTTAGCAGCAACGTACAGTAAAACCAGCAACAGCAGTATCGAATCGTGTTTGTTGACCGAACCCTGTTGAGCATCGGGATATTCGTTTGGCAACGGTGGTGTCCTGCTTGTTGTCGTCGCCTTCATCGTTGTTGTTGTGGTTGTTGCTGATTTTGTTGTTGTTGTTGTCGTTGTTGTGGTTGCTGCTGTTGTTGTTGTTTTGGTTCTTTTTGTCGTCGTTGTCGTAGCCGCGAACAGCAAAAGCGCTTGTGGCGATGCGAGAGACAGCAATTGCCAACAAAAACGGCAAGAGTAGCAAAGACTGCAGCTGCAGGACAAGCAACAACAACAACAGCAACAACAACAACAACAACCAACAACAACAACAGTTGTAATACGAAACGACAGCAGTGAAGGCAACAATAAAACCCAATAAGGGCAGCAACGACAGCAAGAACAACATAAACGACAATAACAGCAACAACAGTATCAACAGTAGCAACATTAACAACAGCGATAGCAATATGAACATTGGCGTCAGCTGTGATAGCAACAGATCAACAACAGCAATACTAACACTGCCAAATAGCAATGCTGTAACAATTCAGTAACAACAACAACAAGAGCAACAACAACAACAGCAACAACAACGAACCACGACGACGACGACATCTACTGTAACAATAGCAGCCCCAACTCCAGCCACCACTAAAGCAGCAACTGTGACGACAGTCGCCCCAGCAAGCACATATAAAACACTTTGCCACTGATCCGATTGTTCCGATAACGAGGTGTGTAGTAGATTTTATGTCTATTTGACTTAATTTAGAATTTTCACCAGCTACAAACCGCTTCTCAATATAAATCCTTCTCTCTCATATATATATATACTTATATCACTTTATATATATATATATATATATATATATATATACGGTAAAGGGAAGGACAGAGAGAGCCATAGGCAGATACGGGCTAAGGAATCGAAGGGCAGCCCTACCCTCGATGACATCGTCAACCGATGACGTCGTTATGAACCACGACACCATCACCGCCGCCACGATACCAAATATACCGTGGCGGTGGACTATTGTACTTTCACTGATAAACGGCGGCAGCAGCAGCAGTGCGGTTGCGTTTATCGCGCCCACGCGAAGTCGGTGGCGTATATACCGGCGGCAACCGCTGGCCGCAGACGTTTCCCAAGTAGACGGATTTTCAGTTTTATTGTCGCAAGCAGAAGCAAGCCGAGCCAACGAAGCGTCGACGCCCGGGCCTGTCGTGGCGCGCTCGCATAGCATTGGTTGATCGACCGACCGACCGACCGACCGATGGATCGATCAATCGCCGCTTCAGATCTGATCAGAAAGGGGCTGCCGCATGCAGAGTTACTTACTGCATGCGGTTACCGGGCAGGGGACTACTCGGGCACGAGCAGCAGGGCAGAACAACGACGTATTGCACTGCGTATTGGAGCTTCAAGCTGATGAAAACAACAATAATAACAACAACAACAATAATAACAGTAGAAGCAGCAGCAGCAAAAGCACCAGCTGCCGTATCAGCATCACTGCTCTCTGTGCAGTGTCATCAATGTTAGATGTATCCGAAATATTTCATCTTTATTCACTGGTTCTCTTCTCTCGGGCTCTGAAATCTCTCTAGAATCAAACACAATCTGGTACGGAGGTTGTTTCTAATTCTAGACTGTACCTTCCGTAGTCGAGACTAGGGGTTTGGAATCGTCGTGGGCAATATTAGTAATGCACCAAGGGCCAGTCATGCAGTTAAGATACGGGTTTAGAGTTTATCATGCATTCTCAATAAGCTCGCCGCTCAAAGAAAATCGGATTTACAACGGGGATCGAACCGACGACTCCCTGGTATATGACGATAACTATGATTGGCGCACTAGTCACACCCTTTCCTCTGTCTACCCCTATTTTCTTATTCCTCTCTCTCTCTCTCTTTGTTTCCCTTGCTAGCTTTCGCGCGGGCACTTGTTGTCGAACCCAAGTTAGCGAAAACCTACCTGCTGTTGTTATCTGTAATGCCGTAATTTTTAATTGCCTCGACGACTCAAGACTCACGTCAGGCACGCTGCCGTCTTTCTCTTCCTCCCGGCAAAAAAGGCTGTATAATGAATGCCACAGATTGTGGATCAACATGCATGTCTTCATTTGTCACTCGCGTCGAGTTTTTGATTGCTCTCTTGGTTGGTCGGGCGGTCACACGGTTTAATACGTTTTGTTTCTCGCGTCATCCGAATAATTTGTATTAGTTTCACGCTTGCGCCTTCTCCACCTGCGTATGTCGATATATAGTAGTTTGAAATTGCAAGCAAGGCGGCGGCGACAGTGTGAAGCGGTTCTCAACCGGCAATTGAACTTATTAGATTTGAAGGCAGTAGGCTTGGCTCAAGCATGGGTAGATATGAAGCCGTTTTTACTTTTATTATGCTATAGGTCCTATTGTTTGTTGTGTTTGGCTCTAAAGATAATTATTCTTGTGTAAATAATAAGTCTTCAAATGTAAGGCAAATATACGCAGTATATATATAATATATATATATATATATATATATATATATATATTGTAAAAAAGGTAACTTGTTTTTCACCTTAGACTGACGACGCACAGTCGTATACCGTTGTGTATTTGTTGCAGCAATCGTGGTCTATGAGGTTTTTTTAGCGATGTTTAGTCTTGTGGGACTTTTATGCTATGTGATTTGGTAATGAGCTCACTTTAGCATGCAACTAAAGAGATTCTCAGATATTTGAGGGATTATGGGTACTTTTGCCTTTCTGAAATAGGAAACACAACCACAAGGTGGTGAATTTATGATTCCCGTCGTAACACTCGTCTGCCAGAGTACAGACAGTAACCAAGATTACGGTCACGTTTCTGTATTGTTGAATATGGCCTATGTATTGTTGCCGTCTTATCGGAGTCGTGATCACTCCTGTAGGCTTCCAGGTATACAATGCAGACGCTGTATAGTAGTTCCCACCCAGTGAAGACTGCGTGTTCAAGCCGCGACCAGGCGTTCCATGTTTTTGCGCCTGTGAAAAGTTGTCATGCTTGGCAGTATAAAATACGGATTGTTCACCTTACTTGTTAGCGGTAATTAGGGAAGCCGATAATAAAACAGGGGTTATGAGAAAGCAAACTGACAAAAACAACGATAACGACAATAATAAAAGTGGTCATTGCGACAAAGGTAGAAACAGTTGACAGTAACAAACGCAAATACGACAAACAGCTCTAAGAGCAGTTCATAAGCAACAACATGGTTAACGAAAACATGCAGATGCTATTTGCCGCATAGTTGGCGAGCATTAAGAACAACATTCTATATCAATTAACATCTACTTACTTTTTTTTTATATGTATATATATATATATATATATATATAACGCGAGCTTTACCGGCAAGCTGAAGTGGTCAGGTGATGTAATGTCGAGATGACAGCACTGCAGGTACTTTATCCCAACAAGGGGCAAAGAGGATGACTGTTTTTAGTTTTGATGTTTGTGAGCCCCTCACTCTTGTGGGGTTAACAGCGACAACATCCGATGTGCATCACACATTTTGCTATAGTTGTTCTCTATAGCAAAATGCTGCATAGTTGCTCTAAAAAGCGTGTATATATTTATTGCCCCCATCTCATGTTTCCTATGAAGCCAAGGCACCCCCCGATCGGTACGACCAGGTTGACACTATCCCCGGGGCACTAACCGATCGGTCTGGGTTCGGTGCGCAGACACCGTTCTCGTATCTTATTAGCGTTGACAGTCCTCAAATGGACCACGACAATACGAGCATATGGATTCGTTGCCATATAATAATAAATATATTAAAAAATACAGATATCGCGAGTATATATATATATATATATATATTTATATATATATATATATATATATATATATATATTTATATATATATATTTATATATATATATATATATATATATATATATATGTGAGCATGTATGTAGATGTACGTATATACGCGTATGCTGACCGGCGCGCTAAACGGAGGGAGGGACGGACAGCCAGCCCACCGGGAGCGGAGACAGCGGACATGCCGGCAGTAGTAGAATACGCGCGCGATGATGCCCAACGGAACCGTCACCGCTGCCGCCACCAGCGTCACTGCACGCCGTCATCGTCGGTAGCGGCGGCGGCGGCGGCGTCGTCGAGACAAACAGACAGACTACCGGTCAGTCTATCTCAGTCACTCACTTACCCTCTGACGGACTGGCAAATAACTGAATGGCAGCGATAGCAGCAGCAGCAGCAGCTGCTGCTACACGACGGGAAAAAGGGGAGGCAGGGAGCAAGAGCGAGATAGAGAGAGGGTAAGAGATAGAGATACATAGGGAGACAACAGACGAGTACGAGAGAGAGATAGAGAGAGAAAGGGGGAGGGAGGGAGGGAGAGAGCATGCCATGACGACGACGACGGCGACGACGGTGACGACGGCGACCCTCTCCCAAAACGGCAGCGGTGCGCCTTCGCCACCAGAAACCGCCGCACCGAAACCAAGCGCGCGCCACCTGGATGGGCAGACATGCCGACTCAGTCAGTTTGCCAGTCAGTCTGCCAGTTAGTCAGTTAGTCAGCGAGACACGCAGGCAGACCGTCAGCGAGCGGCCAGTGCTTGACTTGACTGTCCTGTTTGTTGTAACGCGCGCGTTCCGTTGACGACGACGTCGTGAACGCCGGCAACCGTCGCTGTCAACCCTCGCTGTGTTCTTCTGTGGCTGTGGCTGTGTGTGTGTGTGTGTGTGTTTGCGTCGTTGTGGGTGTCGGAGTGTATGTTTAGGTTACTTGATCAGTTCTCAGTCGTGAGGGCAGCGTCATAGGGTTGAAGGCGGCGTGAAGTTGTCATCACTGCGGCATTATCGTGTTCGACAGCAGAACCGACAGCGACAACAACAACAACAACAACAACAATAACAACAACAACAACAACAACAACAACGACGACGTCGATGACACCACTATCAACATCAACACCATTATTCCTTATGCTTGTTACAGCGTGGGGTGCTCTCTCGTTCTCTATCTCTGTGTGCTCTTGAATGGGTGCTGTTTCTCTGACCACCATCACTGCCACCAGTATCACCAATGATTATTGACCGATTGATGTGAAAACAACAGCGGTGGATGGTGACCGTCTTCGTTACGATGGTAGTGCATGTGATAAATGCAAAGTTAACTATGGTGACAACAACAACAGTGAGAACAACATCAACAGCAACAGGAATTACACCAACAACCAGATCAACAACCTCAGCTTCTTGATGGTTTTGTCACCGTGTCGCTTATAGCCATCGGCTGAGTCGTCGTTGAAGTAGTTTCGTGCCGTGACCACGGGCAACTTGTTCTTGTTATCGTCGTCGTCGGCAACGTGTTGTTGCTGCCTTCGGTATATTGTTATTGTTGTTGTTGCGGTCGGTTGGTGTTGTTGTTGTTGGTCATACTGCTGGCCGAGGTTGCTGTCTTGGTTTTCTGGTCGTCTTCATCATTATTGTCATCATCATCACGACCGTTCGTTCGTTGGACAAGTCATATTCCAACAGACGACAATACGCTAGTCACGTAAAAATGTGCCACAGTCAGTAACAGAAACCACCAACCCGTTTTGTTGCGTTCCATGTCCGAAGAAGACGCATGAATTGTATCGAATCGAGTCGAAGTCCATGCTCTCTTCTGAAGAAGGCAGAGATTTACGCAAACAAAAGCAAAAAAACGCAACAATAAAAGGAAAACAAACTCGCGCGGCCGCGCTTGCATGCACGATTTGCATCGGAGGGCAGCTTGATGACAAGTACTCGCAGTAGCAAACATAGTAGCAAACCGATTTCTGACGTGGTGGACCCACTCAGCTAATGACAACACCGCCAGTACCGCCGACGGTCGATGTAAAATAGGAGTTACCTATACTGTCGATGCGATCAAGAATCACGCCAACGAAGCAGCGCAATCGCCGCCACATCGAATTAGACAGAAGCTCGTAGTAGTGTGTTAGTTGATACGTTGTCTACGTAGTTCGTCGTTGCCGTCAGAAGGATACCCCTACGTGTTGTGCTCTCAGTGATACTCTCTGTACTGCCGTTATACTAGCGGCTTCGGATTCCGTCGGTCAGCGCATGTGGATACCCTCGTTGACACGACGCATTGATGGATACTGATCGGAGGATGGATACGTTCGACTTGTGACTTAAAATACGACAGAACTAACTGAACTTTATCGGCATAGTGATTTCGTGTGGTGGTCGTACCGTGTGGCTCGGTAACGAATGCTCGCGCCCATTTGGCGCCGATGACGACGACAACGACGACGACGATTCTGCTAATCGAGCCAGTTCGTGGTCGTGCAGTAAGAACAGCGAGCACAGCGTGTCTATCGGCTCAAGGACAGGGGTTTTGGCAGATGTCATCAGAATCTGCCGTCGGTCGTTTCGTCGTCAGCAGATTATCGGCTCACACCGTTGCGCTGCAGCTGTCGTGAAGCTGGTTGTCCAAAGAACAACGTTTCTAGTTCTAGTTGGGCGCCAGCAACCGCGACAGCAATACGCGAATTGCATAACTCACCAAGCGCTGGCCAGCTACAGGCAGCGTTCGACCATATCGTGCCATTATTATCATCATCGTCACCTTGATATATATATATATGCCCACCAGCACAACCATCACCGCCAGCATCAGGACCCCCAACAGTACCCCCAGCACCATCCCCAAACTCGCCATCCTCCAGAGGACGGAGTCATTCCGTTCTTTCGTCGGTCGAACGTTTGTATTCGCTCGTCGCGCACGGGATTCGCCAGCGGGCGCATCCGTGCCCTCCTCCGGCCGACATCATTACTCCGTACGAGGTGCACGCGGATTATCGCGCGCCCCAGGACTGCCTCCGGGAGGAACAGGACACGGTTCAGAATCAAAATAGGAAAAAGCACACAACACGCCGCCAACAGCAGCCTCAGGCTCCCACAGCATTCATAACGACGGCGACCCTAAAACAAGCAGAAGCAGTAGCAGCAGCGGAAGCAGCTGTAAGAGCGTCAAAGCGCGCTTCTTCAAATGACGCTCGGAACCGAGACTGCCATCGTTATCAGAAGCCACGCACGGCGTTGTGTTGGCCCACTGGCCGCGGTCACCACTCAATGGCGACTGTCTCAACTGCGCCGAAAGTCTCTCGATGCTCGGACTCGATGGTGTCGTCGTCGTCTTCGTCGTCCTCGACGAAGACGTCGAGGACGACCTCGTCTTCGACCTCATCGTGTTCGTCTTCGCCCTCACTAGCGTCGTCATCCATCACCATCGACTTTACCGTCGGCAGGATTGCCGCCACCGCCACAAGCACCACCGTCACAACAATCTCCATCATGTGACAGCACGGCTCTCACTGCCGCCGCTGCCGCCGCCCATGCTTCAAACTACACTTCAACTGCGACGAGTGGCCGAAGCACGCTCGACAACACTTCGCCGCTCGACATCCTCAAGACGTTCGAGGCGCTGAGGAGTCCGTCGAGACGACGGCGCGCAATCAAACGTCGCCTGCGAAAGTGGCTTCAATCGAGTGTGCCCCGCTGCTTCCGGCCCGCCGTCCGCGGTGAACGCGGAACCGTGCTGGCCAACGCCGTCTTCTACTGGTATCAACCGCCGAGTCCGGCCGTTAAGCGCTTCCCTCTTCTCAAGTGAGTCACTCTCGCGGCCCCCTCGAGATGGCGTGTGCGCCACGCCAGAGAAACGTATCTACTACCACGACACCACCACTTCCATCACCTCTAGAGCAGCCGGGCGGACTCGCGGGTGGACACAATCTGCCTTCTTTTTCCTATTTTATTGTTCTTGTTTTTGTTTTAGCTTGTATGGTGTATGCGTACCGCATTTTGGATACGTTTACATTATAAACATATACATCAGACACAATTAAAATTACACACAGTTAAAATTAACAACATATACATCAGGCACAACTAGTGCTTCCTTTACATCATTGGGTCTTCGCTCATCTTGCGAGTTCAGCTATTGAGTGAACTGCTGGACGTGCTGCGGCGTGGTATCTATCGCACTGGCCAGAGCACCTTGTGCACCTGCATCACTCCTGAGGATCGTGGAATTGTTCTGTGCCTTCGTCTTTATGATGGCCGATAATACTGCGCTGACAGTAGATGTGGTGAATCCGTGCCGTTAACGTGGCTTCCAACGTATAAGTCGCTCAGGGTCGATCAAGCCCACGACTCCTAGAATGTTAAGAGCGCCTAGAATGTTACCCCACTCTATCGCGTGTATGCTGTTTGGGTATTTAAAATTGAAGCTATTGGATAGATCTTGGTCTGGTGGCCGGTCTAGAAAAGAAGGTACAATACATTACTTCGACGCACTACCTTGGTTCTTGAATATTATTGCTTATCAGCATTGCGTTCTCTCGTCAATAACTCTACGGGTCGGATACGTCGAAACATCCCAACGCCATAGTACGTGATCTTCTAGTCGCTACGATTTGATTTCGCCTCGCTGCTTGCTTCTATATCATACATAGACTCTAAGGGTCAGGAAAGACCTTTTCATTAGTCAAGAGGTAGGCGACATAGCTAGATGTGTATGTATGGCATCTAGCATCTAAGCAAACGTGCATAGCCGCCTAGAAAATCTCGGTTTCTCATGCCTATGACAAACCCTGTAGACGCTGTTTTTCTAGTTGCAATTGCAGCCAATGTTTGCCAACGTTGCAATCACTGTTTGTCGTATTTGCTGTCGATGATGTTGTTATTGTTGCTGTTGTGGTTGTTGATGTTGTTATTGTTATTGTTGTTGTTGTTATTGTGTCTTCTGTAGCCACGCTGGGTTGAGATTATCTGTCGGATTTCGACGGCGCTCGGAAATACCACGCAAGGATAGTCCGTCTCTTAGTAGTGCTCTCTCTTTGATGAACAGAATCGAACACCGCACATGAATGCGTGTGGCCGGTACGCCTCATAGGGTGGTCGCCTCGTCTCTCTCTCTCTCTCTGTCTCTCTCTCTCTCTCTGTGTGTCTATGTCTGATCAATCAGCGGCGACATGCGGTAAACAAACAGTGAACGGTCATGTGTTCGTGTCTCGTCGTTGCTGTTGTTCTTGTTCTTTTGGTCGTTCGACTTCGTTTTGCATTCGTGCGTCACGTGATGTCCGTGTTCGGCTGCTTGGTCGGCCGATATGATGCAGAGACGGCAAGTCGGGTCAATGCGAAACACAAACGGAAATTCGGCCGTCGGGGTCGAATTGCTAGTCGCATCAGGCCGGCCGGTTCGCTCAGGCTGGCGTTTCGAACGTTTTCGAATCCTGCCTGCCTGCGTGCCTAGCTGGCTGGCTAACTGGCTTGCTTCGTTGCGCCACCATTCTCCATCCGCACGTTACGGTTTTCTTCGGTCGTCTCTTCGGCGTGCGTCAATCAGCGGATGAATGGCGGATGGCGCTTATCGTTAGCGCGGGGACGGTTAACCAGCCGCCAATCGATGATAGCCCGTTTTGGCAGATCAAGCGGTTCGGCGTTCGACCGCGCTGAACCTCATTAGCCAAAACGGTATTACTACTACTACTACTACGATCAGTTACTGACCACCATATAACAGCAATGCTGCTGTGATGATGGTAGCGGCGGTGGTGGCGGTGGCCGTGGTGGTGACGATGCTGGTGTTAAACGACCTGCCTGCTAATCCTATTGCGGCTCGCCAATACGTGGGAGGGCCAGCGGACGTCCACAATACGGGCCCTGCTGAGTTTGCCTCGATCGACCGCCTCATTTCGCATTGGTCAGCTGCTAGCCCCCAGCTCCAAGAGCTCTAGGCCCGTCGTTGTCGTCGTCGTCGGCGATTGTTATGTGTGTCAATGTCGTTGGATCCGACGTTGTCGTTGTTAAGATGTCGTCGAATCGTTGGCGGTCTGTTGTTGTTATTGTCGGGGTTGTTGTTGTCGACGTTGTTGTTGTTGTTGCTGACGATATTGATGATCATGAATATGTTGCTGCCAATGTTCTTACTACATTATTGTTAATATTGTTGTCATTTTTGCTGTTGTTGTCGTCATCGTTGTTGTTGTTGCCCTTACTGTTATCACCGTTGTTACTTAGTTGAGATTGGATGCCGGACGCCGACTACTATACAACGACATTACATGCCTTGCTCCACTACACAGCGTTTAGCTGACCGCTCGGGGCGAACTAGAACAAAATAAATACTGAACTGGAAAAATCTGTATATGTATATATATATATATATATATATATATATATATATATATATATATATATATATATATATATATATATATAAATATATGTGTGTATATATATATATATATATATATATATATATATATATATGTGTATATATATATATATATATATATATATAAGGTTATTCAGTGATTTATAGGCTAGACGACAGCGTCGCCATCAGACCGGCGGTAATGAAGCAGTAAGTAAGTACCACGCCTACGTGTTCAGCAACCAATAAGACGGGCCATTTACCGGTTGACTGGATGCTCAAGGTCTGGAATCGTTGTCGAGTGATGATCGCGGTAACAACCCGCCACCTGCTGTTGCTTGCCCCAACAATCTTAGAAACCGAACAAGCTTATAAAGTTGGTGTGGCGCTACTTGTGAAAGTTCAACGGTCTAACCTTGAAAGCAAGCAGACGCTTGACACACTAACCTATCGGAATTAGTCTTTACTTGATTGCATATTGTATCGTCCTGCTGATACATCAGCTCGCTTTTTTTCTGAAAAACAGAATAACGTCAAATACAGAGCATATTTGATTGACTTGTCGCAGCTGCCAAAACTTTGCCTTCGGCAACGACAAATTTTAGTTACAGTTAATTACAGTTATTTCGTATCGTTCTAAGCTATCACAAGATTACAGTTGAGAATCGAAGCCGCGTTCTCTCTCTGTCTCTCTTATATATATATATATATATATATATTTAGGTAACTATATTTTAAGACAGACGTTGACGCACATGTCGGGGTGTTTTTTTTAGTAATCCATGGGAGTTATAGTTACATTAAGCAAAGCCGTACAAGGAACAGGAGTGACCGTGGGCATAGGTATAACGGTTGTACGCCGAACGAACCCCGTTGGCCACCTCTTTTCTCGCTTTCGGTGACGAGCTTTCGTGGAGAGCAGAGACTGTGTTGTATGTTGTTGGCCGTTAGCCTCCTCGGTGTTTGTTGTTGCTCTGTTGAAATAACCCGTTGACCCGTTGACCTGCTTAGTAGACTCGAAGAGCGCGCGCAGCTCGATCACTCACTCCCGCCCTCCCTCCTTGCTTCGCCCGATAGATCTATCGAATAATAAATAGGCAAACATGTAAATAGGTAGGACGACCTCGCAGCCGTCCATCTATGGTCATCGTCGTAATTATCATCATCATCATCATAATGTTTAACATTATCATTGGACCTTATGCCTGCAGGAGTTTGTTCGTCTTATTATTATTATTATTATTATTATTATTATTATTATTTTGTATTATTATTATACAAAGACTAGAGGCCAATTGCTTTAGTCAATCAATATTAATAATAATAAACAGTGTGCCGTACTGACTGCACTCGTCGTCTTAGGCCGACTGCTGCGTGATCAACGGAGGCCATCGGAGAGGGTGAACGGAAAATGAGGCCAGGGCAAATACTCCGTACACGTTCGTGAGGGGCTCCGTAGTATAATAGTTAAAGGCGATCTGACCTAATGAATCGGACAGAACTGCTCCAAGATCAATTCAGTGCTACCTTCCACTGTTGCCGACCGACTGCAGATTTCTCATAGGAGTTTTATCCTTTCGTTGTATAAATACTGGTGTACTCTGTATTTGTTAGTCTGGTATTAAACGTCGTGTATCAGTTGAAGTATCACAAATAGTAGATTAGTAGCACTGAACCGAGAATCTTGCCTTCGAATGCACCTAAGTCTAAGATGCAGTTCCGGGAGGTGGCTCAAACTCACACGCTCGGGGGTGAGTCCGGCCACGGTTGGTTGAAAATGATTTCAATTTAGACTAGTTTTAGACTAGATTAATACCTTTTAGGGAAAGTGTGAGAGGGAAAAATGATTCTACGCACGCCCGAAGCGGGTAGTGTGGGACTCCATGCTGATGCTGTTGGCATAATACTCACTAAAAGCCTCTCATTTAAATGGCCTCAGGAAGACGCGAGGAGCTGGAATCGTTAGTTAATACGATTTCAGCCCTTACTTATCCCTTAGGGTTGCGTCAGCAGATCGCACATCGCGGTCTGCATCAAATCTTTTCGTTTAACGATAGTCGCACCAAAATCGTTCATGATGTGCCAGCTGTGGGTGTCGTGCAAGAGGGTCTGCGGCATTTGTTTACATGTTACCGGGAGACTAGATTAATACTACCACATATACAAGTACCACGAGTAGTATATGTGTGCGTGTGTCTATATGTTTTAAAGCAAGGAAGAAGGAACGAATAGGGTTGCCATATTTTTTCCAATTGATATATATATATATATATATATATATATATATATATATATGGGGTCGGAATGGCGTGACACTTCTTTGCTGAATGGCACTGCTGCACGATATGATGACATAGGGATGGTTAGTAGCCAGTGGCACTGCTGTCGAGCCCCGTGGTGCATTCGCGTACGCCTCGCTACCGGAGAAGACACATAGGTGCATGGGTTCGATCCCGCTGTTGGCCATTTGTGTTTATGGGGTCCGTCTTGCGAAGCAATGCGAGCAAGGAAATCCGTGGACGTTAAATGTTGGCTGAGGGTCAGCTCGAAAAAGTTTAGTTTAGCGGCAACAACAACAACATTTTGGCATTGCTAAATGGCGCTCTTTGTCCATACAAGACGTTGACACAGTTTGGGTTGCGCTACGCGACATCATGCTTTACCCATGTCATCGTCATCATTACCATCATCACCACCATCGTATATCTCGTTCGTCCAAAATTGGACGGACACAGTAAATCGATGATATCAGGCCCGATATGAAAGCTCCTCATCATTATTATCACCATCGTCATCTCCCTCAACCGTAAATGCCATCGGACATTGAGCGTCGCTCGGGTCGGCGGCGAATGGCTAGCGAAAGAAGAAAAACTTTTCGTTCATCTAATCTTTCTTCGCCCACACGTGATTGATAATACTTCTCCGCTCATCAGAAACAACCAGGTGGCCTAATTTAATTGCACTCGAATCTATTTGCCATTTAACGCGTAAAATTGTTATATATATATATATATATATATAATTTAACGCGTAAAATTGTTATATATATATATATATATATATATTGCTGATATCCAATTTGGCTTCGTCTGTAAATTTAGCCTTCATACACAGTCAGGGACAAAATGAGTACGACAGGATAAAGCTAGCGAAATAAAAAGGCCAGTTTGATCATCAACGCCAATTGTGACAGCAGAGTTCATGGCTGTACTTGGGTTTATACAGGTACGGTATAAAAAAACAAGGTGACAACAACACACGACACTACTAGTATATTAGAGGAATCGTCGAAATACAGGCTTCTCCTACTATCGTTTCTGCGCCTGAAGGAAGGAGGGGATGTCCAACTTTCGTCAAAGCGCTGCAATAAGAACGGGGGGTTTTGATCGTTGTCGGGTCGGCAACCCATCGCTACTAGAGTTCCGTTTGTTGAGACTAACGTCGTTACGGTGGCATCCGCATTACGTGTCTACCGGTCGCAGTACAGATAGATCTTTTCTCCTGTCACAATGTCGACGTTCTGTCGACTTGACAGCGGTTCTGTGCGAACTTGAAAACGTAAACCATACAAAACTAACCACAGAAGACGTACGTATTATGTTGTTTCCACTGACGCCCCATTTGAATGCACTGCATTGTGCCACAACGACGACGACGACCACAAGAACGTCAATGTTACCGATAATCGTTGACATTGGCCATCCTGCCTAATAGCTGAAGCACGCATTGGCAATTTCAACAAATGAACGTCGACAATCCCGTGTGCTTGGATCACGTGGAAGGTGCCCGAACTAATTGCAGATTTAAGTTGCTTGGCTTCAATAACTGTAAGACTATGTAAATCTTTTCCTTTTTTTGTTTTTTTTTTGTCTTACTGGGATAATAAAGAGCGATATTCGGCAATCCGGCAAAAAGATCGCATATTGTATTGATCTGAAAAAAGATTGCATCGAGAGGTGTGTATTGTCGCGCCAGGATTGGACGAATCGCGACTCCTATTCACCAGAGTCATCGGCTATTTCCGCCTTTGCTGCTTTGACTTGTGACGCCAATGCTGGCCGAGGTGACGAAAGGGGTCGTGCGAGGTCGTCAGCCGTATTTCACCGCACTTCGCATTGTCCACCGCCTTCACCGTCATTGTGATACTCTCATCACAATCTATTTATTATTCCTTTGGCTTGGTATCGAGCGGAGCCAAGGAGACCTGTACCAGGCAGGGGGACCAGCTGTACTTGTTCACCGAAGTTCCTATTCGACGGCGGCAGCAGCAGCGGCATTGTATGTTGCTGGGGCCGTCGGCTGTCGATTGATGAGTTCGCTGGCGTCAGAGGTTCTGCCAGCTGAGTGTGACAGTGACTTCGGCGATGAAGACAACGAGACCCCATGAAGGACAGAACAACGGAACGTATAGCAGAGATTCGTACGATTCGAGGTAACCACCGGCACGGCGGTAGTGACAGTTTCTTCTTCTACTTGTAGTGGAAGGTGGTGGTGTTGTTGTTGTTGTTGCTGGAGCCGGAGATGATGGCGAAGACGAAGATAATGAGAACGGCGCCATTCGAGTTGAAAAACAACAACAGCAAGAACACAACGCCTTGTTTTGCTTCGTGAAAATTATACTTTCAGCTTTGTGCGTGGCTAAGCAGCACAGCTGATTTAATTGTATAGTAGTGCTTTTTACTACTGCGTAGTGCAAGTCTGCCACGTGAGACGTGGTATCATATGGCGATTGTTCGAGCCTAGTCCACTTATTTGTCCACGTATTGCAAGCCGCTTTTACGTCTCAGAACGATTCTTGTTTGGTTAAGTATTCATACTACGCATGCTCGCTATTTACCTAGTAGTATAAAACTGCAGCCGTCGTAATTGTATTCAAAAGTTAAAGAGGCTTGGTTTCCTGCGAAATGAATGTCACAATAAAACTATGACTCGTGATGGTATATATATGTACGTGCTGAACACGTATATATATATATATATATACATGCTGAACACGTATATATATATATATATATATATATATATATATCTTTTAATGCTAAATAAAGGTCAAACGGTAAATATTCAGCGTTGCATCGAGAAGGGCTTACGTCTTGTCTGTGTGAATAGCAGTGATATTTCGTCAATATATATATATATATATATTTGCTTGCGCATATCTTGCATCCCAGACGCGCAACGATGTTGGTCATTTTCTGCGAACTAGGTTTTCAGAAATACGGCTCAACGTCAGAGCATCCCTTTTTGCATCGCTTAATGGTGAACTACACTGAGCAAAGCGCGTACATTGTGTGTGTCCTATATGTGAACGCCGGTCGGTTTATCATCACACATCCGCTCGTTCTCTTAGATTCAAGCCGCTAATTGGCGGGTGACTAATTAACATTTATTCGGGCACTGCCGGTCAAAGATTTCTGCTCTGCCAAGTTGTTGACATTGTTAGTCGCTTACAGTATTAGCTTTGAGCACTCGCGGAGAAGATTGCGGCAACAGTCAGTAAGTCGACCAGGCGGAGGCGTTTTGGCAGATGTTTTTCCTCCGCCGGCCACCAGGTCTATTGTTGGTTATCCGTTGGCTGGTCAGTGCTTTAAATGTCATACGCAAGAATAATCTCGGCAGGCGCGTGCTGGAAGCAGGACGAGAGCGACGGAGAGAGAGAGAGACGGAGAGAGAAAACGGAAACCTTCTTCTTTCTCCGGATTCTCTCCGAACTCTTGTCGGAACCGACAAGCTCACCCTTTCAGCTCGCTTCGTACGCGCTGTCATGGTTGCGTATGACGGCGTTCATGATCAACACACCATCATGATGTCACTACGTTTGTGTGAAAAATGTGATTTCCGCGAAGTTCCACCTCGGCCTGCGTCTCCTGCGTGCGTCGTTTCGTTGTGCGCCCGAAGCGAGCCTCCGCCTTTGATGACGGCGTGGCTCTTTTCTGCGTAACGCCGGTCGGAACGCAGGTTTGGCGAGGCAATGGGTGTCGGCCTGCTTTTCGAGAGTCGTCGTCGTACCACTCTTGTTGCAGCACCTTTGTTGGCCTCTCAAGCGACTTTCTTAGTTAGTTAGTCGTGGTGGTCGTTTGGTTCGCGTTGCTCGTTGTTTTCGTTTCGCGTTTTGCTGATTCGGGACTTGTTCCCTCTCTAGCCGTCACGCTCAGCATCGACGAACGGCATGGACCACCACTGCGCTGGCCTTTGGGGACCTTGCTCGCGCTGTCCTATCTGGCCTATGATGACGGCAAGCCTTCACACCTCATAACGCAGAGGGACAAATACAAAAACGAAAGTAAGAGGAGGGGGGGAGGCAACAACAGGTAAACTTCAACGACTCAGTCTTGAGTGCGCATTGTAGTCTGGCTAACACTATATATATATATATATAGGGCTACAAAAAAGTTTGTTCGGTTTTGTCCGTAGAGAATCATTAAAAAACCGAAAAAACTTTTTTGTAGACCCAATATATATAGAGAGAGAGAGAGAGGGGAAGGAGAAGGAGAGTTTTAATTAGTACGTCTGCCCCCTCATCCCCCTCATAAGTTTATATAACTCGTTTGCATAGCCTAACATCGCTTAATATTAATGTAGTAACGTTTTAGGTAAATTCTGTTATATATATATATATATACGTATGTTTGCATCTTTTGCATACACGGCATTCAAATGTTTACGACGATCGACATTAGCAGCACGGCAATGGCCGGCAAAGAGAAAGAAGCTGGCTTAGAGGAGCTTTGGGCTGTTTATTTGCAAAGTATTGCTGACGCGCTGCTCTAGCGTGCGGCGTTGTCAGCTGTGGTGGTTCCAGCTGTCAGCCTGGCGAATGTGGAATTCGTCTATCGCTCGCGAGCCTGCAGCGTTACGGCGATGACGGCGGCGACGATGACGACGACGACGTCTTTCATGGCGACGATAGAATTCGTTGAAGTGCCGAATCAATCGGTCACGCAGGTCACTAGCACTTCATAGCGTTCGGCGTCCCTGCTGCATCTTCATTTCGTTGTTTGGAGATCAATCGGGGGTAGAATTTAACTGATTCAGACAGGCAAGCTTACACGAGCCATGAACGTTGTTAGCTACAACAGCGATGAGCATAGCAACAACGACTCTACTTACTGCCTGCCGCCGCCGTTGAGGACAACAACAACAGCAACAACAACAGTCTCAATAAAAATGACGACAACAGCAACAAAAACGAGGATAGCAGCAATAAAAAGCCACAACAAAGATGACAATAAAACAACAACAACAACAACAACAAAAACAAAAACAACAACCAGAAAGAAGATGAGAACAACACAAGCAACAACAACAGCAGCAACAACAACAACCAGAAAGAAGATGAGAACAACACCAGCAACCACAGCAACAACAACAGCAGCAGCAACAAAGATTGCATTAACAATACCAACAGCAACGCACAACAATGGCCAGTCGGCAGTCGAGAAGTAACGCTTTGTTTGCTACCGTATGATTATCAACGCCATCTTCCAACTACAGAGTCTTATCAATCTTGAGCGTGGGAGCGACCTTAATCAAGATTCGAAATAAAACTCTAGTGAAATACGAGCGGAGCTTTCGGAAAGAAGTGCTGAAAGAAGCCGGGTCGGAAGAATCGGATTTGCGGAAACATTCTGGAGATGGTGGCACCGTTCGTCTTGTCTTGCTGGTGCATCCCGTTGTTTACAATCTTCGGCGTTGTTGGCATGGTTGTCGTTGCTGCCGTTGTTGTTGTTGCTGCTGTTTTTGTTGTTGTGGTTGTTGTTGTTGTCGTTATTGCTGCTGATTTCTGGCATGCATTGCATTGAATTGATTTTTGATGCTCGCTTCGTTCGGTCATCATTTTCTAGTGGCTATCAGAGAGCCAGCGGAGCACAATTTCAACAGCAGCACGCTAGTATTTATACTTGCGACTTGCAGTACGATACGTACGGTGTTGTTAACGGTGTTATGTTCGTATTCGTGCACCCGCTGATCACTAGCTAACGCGTCTCGTGAAGCAGTTTTAATTACGTCGTTGCTTTTTTTTTTGATATTTTAATCGTGACAACAAGATATGTGTATTTATATCACTCTATGTGTAATCTTCTCCGAATTTGAATGCGTCGAACACGCAGTGGACGGGTATTTTTTTTCGCGCATGATTATAAATGTAGGACATTCGTTAATCTACAGCGAGTAAATCAACAAAGCAGAAGGAAAATGTCAACAATAAAATATTGCGGCAATCTATTCTGTATCCCATGGAAGAAAGCTGTTATACTGGTTGCTTTTGGTGGTGTTTTAGTAGGATTAGTAGGATTCAATTTCGTTAAGGTGAGAAGAATGGCTATGCAGCGGAAAAATATATAAAATGACTACACCGCTAAGAATAATATTAGGAGTAACAACAACTGCGTCAAAAACATTGAGGACGTGGAATATACGTTTACAAATGCATTGATATAAATAGCAATGGCTATTGAAAGATTGGGCCGTTAGGATGCTTCGAGCAAAAAAAGAAAAGCACTGTTGTGATTGTTGTTATGGGAGGGAGCTTACCTACTCTCAAATTAGCGACCAATTTTCTAACAACGAATTACTGTTCTACACCGAATCAAATTCACTCAAGTCTTTACCAGGCATGGTAAAAAATCATGTAACCCCAGAGCTACGCATTGAAAGTCCACAATGGCTGGGATTGAAATCAGCAGGTATGTGTAGTAATAATAACAGTATTCCTAGAGAAAGGTAAGTTATCCGCAGCTATAGAATCACACATTTAATCTTCGTTTAACACGTATACGTTTCTCACACAGTAGGCGTGTCTGTGTAAAGCAATTACCTTTACTAATTAGCAACTGTCGTTACGCCATTAAACATTAACGTATTTGCCTAGTTTGGAATTCTCGCCGGCTCTCGTCGTCGGACCTACCTAGTTAGGTAGACGCAGTTGAGCAAGATACGACAAGGATTGCAACGATGCATTCAATTAACGATAGTCGACTCATTGCGTTGTCTAAAAGTCAAATCATTAAATCTGGTTATTTTGTCGCCTATGTAATAGAAATTAATGGTCAGCATTAATTTCTATTCCCTAGGCAACAGATTAGCCAGATTCAATTATTAAACTTCTATATATATATATATATACAGTCCCCGAAAAAAATATAGGGCCACCCATTTTTGTTACATTTCACGCATTTATTATAACCAATCGTGTAAAGATCACAGCGATACATGCTCACAGGGTAACAGCGGAAACTTCTATCGACATTTGGAGTCTCGGATTACTTTGAACCACGAGATTTTCACATATGGCACAGCTACACCGCGAATAAATTATAAGGCCACTAGCAAGATACCTGTTTTAACAAATTAATTAAGCGGGTTAACGGCATTTGGGCTAATTTCACGGCATTTAGCAACTATACTCAATACTCAGTGAACTTTCCATTAAGTCTGATAACCTCAAAAGTGCGGTTTGGTATAGTGTTAAACAAATTTTGGATGACATTTGCAAGAGCTCGTCCCAAGCCTCGAAATGTTTTTTTATCGGTGTAAACTTATTGTTCGAGCTAGCTCCACACATTCTGGATCATATTAAGATCAGGTGAGAGTGCAGGCCAGCGAAGGACTTCAATGTGACGTTGGTCGAACCAGCTTGCGATCCGCGTGGCGGTGTGAGTCGGGGTGTAAAAACGAAGTCTGGCCCTCCCATCAGCTTAAAATGCGCCGATTGCTCTTTTAGTAAATCCCGGTAGCGCGTCGAATAAACACGACCGTCTAAAAAACAATCGGCGACTTTGTATAATACCCGACAGCAGCCCAGATCACCACTGAACCGCCACCTGAGTGACGTTTTGACAAAATTCGTTTTTCCTTGCGGACTTCAAGCAAATAATAGTTACATCGATCCGGTTCATCAAAGTTAAACTTTTTTCATCCGAAAAAAGCACTCTGTGTCACTCAGTGGTCCATGACATCGTATCGTGGGCACTCAGTTGTCCATGACATTTTATCGTGGGCGAAGTCAAGACGAACTTTCATCGGTCAGCGGTCAATCGTTGTTTTTTCTTGTGTTTTTGCCAATGTGTCTTCCTGAGGAAGCTTTGCACATTTCGCACGTTCGTTTGCACGTCGGCCGCCGCCGCAATCGCCCTCGCCGAGGGCGCAGAGTTCGACGCTTTCTTCAGAATTGCAGGTTGTTTCGTTCCAAAATAGAATTTGGACGCCTGAACTCTTTTTTTACGGCGTATTTTTTACCTAAATTAACAAAGTTATTTACTTCTTAGACACAACGCCTTAATTGACGGGAAATTTTGCGATTAGAGAGGCCGATGTTCTTATAAGCCTTGATATGGGCCTTTTCTTTACCCATGAGGCGCCAGCCTAAGCCTATCGTTTCAACAAAGAAAAAACTTCTGGTAGGAGGTCTGCCTTTGTTTCTGTCGAGCCGTTAAATGAGCCCAAACGTTGTTATTCCACTCAATTCACTCGCTAAGACATGCATCTTGGTGGTGACTTTATAATTTTTTCGCAGCGTAGCTGTGCCAAATGTCGAAATCTTGTGTTTTAAGGTAACCCGATACCCCAAATGTCGATAAAAGTATCCGCTGTTACTCTGTGAGCATGTATCATTATGATATTTACACAATCGGTTATAATAAATGCGTGAAATGTGGCAAACATGGGTGGCCCTATATTTTTTTCAGGGACTGTATATATATTCAACACAACAACTTCAGCAACGAATATAAGTTTATATTGGTGATTATTCGTTTCGGACGAACTATATACAGTCGTTTGAGGCTTAGATGACAGTGACGAACTATATTCAAGTGTCTGCGTTTTGTCAAAGAAAAACGCGTTCGTTCGCTGCCAGAATGGGCAGCACGGATGACGACGACGATGATGATATATGTGTAGCTGTCGATATCGGTCGACCGTCGCCTAAGTCTGGCTGGTCCCGATCCGTCTTTTACCGTCGCTACCGCCGTGCACCTTAGATACCGCCCGTTTACCACAGATGCCGCCCTTTATGGTAAGGACTGAAGAAACACTGAGCTGTTTGCCTGCTGCTGCTGCTGCGGCTAGCTCGCGTGAATCACTACGTGACCCATTTGGCCACAACCTGTTAACTATGTGTGTGTGCGCGTTTTCTTCTCGTATGCTGCTATGCTGTCGTTGTCGTTGTCTGACAGGTGGCAAAGACAGCCCGAAAACGTGGACGTTGAAAAAGAAAACGACTAAACAAAACGTTATGTGCTAAACGTACGTGGACGCTCGTCGAGTGGCATTTCTCTTTAGTGAGAGCAGCCTCTATAGGTGTGCCGTTGTAGTAACCACCGCCCATGTCGAGTGCCACAATATCCGTAGACGTCCATGTGTGTAAATGCGTTTCCTCTTCAGGAAAAAAAAGGGAAAAAAGTAGTAGTAGTAGTAGTAGTAAAAAATTATTAACGCGAGTTTGGCTTTAACTGGCGGCAACAGCCGCAGCCGATTTCAACGGGGATTAGCGAGATGGGAAGAGAGGGAGAGAGAGACCCTAGCATGTTCGTCTAGGAGCAGGAATAACAAAGAGAAACATAGAGAGAATACATGAACGCAGTGGGGAGTGAGTGAGAGGTAAGGAAAAGCAGTAGAAAGAGAGAAAAAGCGAGAGAGACCAGAGATAAAAGCAGTGGAAAGATCAAGGAAAGGGGGAGTTGGATAGGCAAGTTGAAGAAATGCAGCTATGTCTTTTATCGCGCCCGGTTGCCTTTTTAAGGGCTGTTTGTTTACGTCTGTGCTTTGACCTGTTAACCTGTCTGGTCCTGCTGCTGCTGCTGCCGCCACCACCCACGGTGGGTGTTGTTTACGAAGCCACTATGGGTCCTGTTTGTCGCTGTCGTCGCTTGCTTGCCGACCATTTCGAGGTAGCTATGTACGGGAGAAACTGAATCTGGCTGAAGCAGTCGCCAGCGCAACGACGAGACTCTCCGAGACTGTCTGTGTTGCTGGCGTTTCCCGGTTGCATGTTTGCCGACGCACACGAGAGCCCAAAGCGGATCGATCGATCGATGGGCGTTCTTGCTCTGGTGACATTTAATCGGGCCGTGTTGCTTGTTGAGCGAATGGCCATAAAAGACGTATATGTAAGAGGTAGGAAGTAGAGAGATAGAGAGAATATGAGAGAGAGAGAGAGAGAGATAGAGAAAGAGATAGAGAGTATATAGAATATTATAGAGATATATAGATAAATATATAAATATAAGAGATATATAGAGCTATATATAATATAAATTATTATATATATATATATATCTAAATATATATAATATATATATTATATATATATAATATAAATATAAATAATAATATCTATGATCTTTTTAGAGTTGTTCGCTTAATTGCTAATGCCCGCTGTCCGGTTTTAATGTATTAGCTTGTTTTTAATCCACTCCGGCATTTACCTTGTCTAAATTGGAAACCATGCAAACCCATTTAAGAGTGGCCCGGTCTGGGACTCGAACCAGTCCTCTCGAATGCAAGACAAAGGCTTTGCCCACTAAGCCATCTTGCTCGGTATGGCCTATATATATATATATATATATTATCCTTGGCTTTCCTAGCACGTTTGCATGTTTTCGTTTTTATCACGATTTGGCATAATTGTGGCCGGATTGCAGTGACACGGCGTCGTTCAAGGCTTAGGCGGTCGTGGGTTTGTTAGCGAAAACTTTAGATTTCGAAAATATCCAGAGAAAAACGTCTAAAGAAATAAACTCGCACGGTCTGGGCGGCCTATTCTGGTCGTTTAATCGAGATTTCACACAACCAGGAAAAGTACGTCTCGATGCGATTGTTCCATGTGATGTGTGGCAAATGAAACCGTCCTGCTGGAACTACGTGTAATTTGGCCATCCAATTAAGGGACAAAATACTGGTTTGTCGTGTCCCCGCACCGCTCACCGAGTCGCCGTTGGAACGGACACGCAGTCAATGGCTCACCATTGGCTCTTTTTGCATTTCCTCCAGCGTCTTCGAAGAAAAATAGTGCAATGATGCCTCCAGCCCAAAATCCGCACTAAATAATGGCGCACTTGCGATGCAATTTCTTCTTATGAAACTCAAGTGGGTTTTGTCACTCCAAATGCGACTACTGCTTATTTTGCTTGTTTGCAAAGCCCTCCATACCTGTATGAAAATGGGCTTCATCGCTGAATAGGATATTGTTGGAAATCTCACTTGTTGTTGATATTCAATTACCCAATTTACGATTTATTTTCATTGTGTATGATCTTTAGGCTGGAGCTGCTGACTCAGCTGTATTTTATAGTCTTGAAAGCACTAATCTTTTTTGAGAATTTGCCGCATAGTGTTTCTTGAAATGTTGCTTTTTTGGGTACGATGCCGAACGGCATAGAGGCCACATTCTGACGAATAGCCGTGACACTTCGGTCGAACAATCTGGGCGATTTTTTCGATTATTCTTTTCACAGTTAATGCACCTGAAACATTATGTCTCCCGAAATTTTGACGAAATTTGCGAATTACGGCAGTGAAAATTGCACAAGTTTTGAAAGAATGCTTAACGTTAAAGACGTGTTGTTGTGTCGAATAGCAATTATTTTTTTAATAATGGCGGACTGTTTACTTCGAACTGTCTAAAAGTTTGACTGCCAAAGCACAGCAGCAGAAATTGCGCCAAATTTAAATATTCTGTTCATATTAGGACACTCTGTATATATATATATATATGTATATATGTATATGTATATATGTATGTATGTATGTATGTATATATATATATATATATATATATATATATATGTATATATATATGCGTGTAAACACGTATACGTACATTTAAGGATCGATTTGTGCGGGCGTACAGAACGCGTTGAAAGATTGGTTGCGCGGCTCAACAAACGCTTTGAGCATTCCGTTGGGAAAATTAAGCTCTCAAAGCAAAGTATCAAAACGATATATACGAGCGGCAGACGAGGAGAACGGTCTGTTTCAGCTTGACGGCTCGAGCAAGTGCCCAAGCCGTGCCGTTACCCATTTTAGGAGATTTGGATTTTATTTCCGGATTTTCGAAATCAGCAACGATCTACAGCAACAATAACAGCTCGCGGCATCACCGTACCGAAGACGGTGATGAGTATTGCGACGCGGCTCTTAAACTCTCCACTGATCGAGAAACATGCGGGGGCGTTTTGACGTTGGCTTGCAGCCAGCGACAGTAGAATATGCCGAAATGAACTGGCGAAAGCTGAATGACGACCATCGGCAATGGTCTAAAAGTCTACCGAATTCGAATCCTTGCGAGTTGGGGCTTGAGCAGGCACTTCAAAATCGTCTGTTCATTCCTTCTGTTTTTTTGTCGGGCATGGTCTGCTGTTTAAGTAAGAACCGATGCGTTTATATATATATATATATATATATATATATATATATATATATATATATATATATATATATACGTATGCTTGTATTTATACGCAGATTAATGTATATGTTATATATCTGCATTTTATATATATATATATATATATATATACGTATGCTTGTATTTATACGCAGATTAATGTATATGTTATATATCTGCATTTTATACACACATATATATATATATATATATATATATATATATAACGTGAACGTTGTAAAGCAGAGCTGACGCAAGAGCCAAGAAGGATTTTGTTTACGGGAATGCCTTGAAGAGAATCATGCTTAACAGCGTGGTCTTGTCACAGGATAAGTTGGCCAACACACTGCTAAATCTTCTGTGAAAAATGAGAGAAAGTAACTTAGCAACAAGATTTCCTCTGACGAAACGCGAACGCAGCTGGTGAAACGAATCGCTGGCAAACGTCAGCGGCGATACCATGGTGAATGAGTGACTGGTTGCTGCTAATTTTGTTGTTCATGTCGTTGCTGATATTGTTGTTGCTGTTGTTGCTGCTGCTTCTGATATTACTGCCGATGTTTAGGATGTTTTCCGTGCTGATCTTTCAATGTCAATGTCGTCGGCTTCAAGACAATGACTGCGGATGTCTTCAGCTGGATAGATCTAGTCCAAACAGATGAAGACTGCTGGCAGCGACCTATTCCTATTTGCAGTCTGTCCTGTATTATAGGATAAGATGTATTTATGTGTGTGGCTCAATTTAGTGATGACGACGTTGACGATGGTGATATTGATGATGATCATAATAATGACGACGACTCAACCACTGAGAGAAACAAAGCGATGTAGAGACGGACGGAACCTGTTTCGAAGCTTTGCCAATCCGTTTGATGCTTGACGGACCCTTTCAATGGAAGGACGACAGTATGTTAAAGCAGATAATGCTCTCATCACCATTACTGGTGCCACTGCTGCTGCTGCCATATGACGATTACTATAATGACATATAGAGGACAGAACTCTCACACTGTCCCCGGTGCTCCGACACCACATCGTTTGTAACTAACTCAAAGGGTCAGAGTGGAGATTTTCCGCATACTGCCGTATAGGACTTTTGCTCTATTTTTTTCGCTAGTTGTTCCTGGTAGAACCTTGTCGGCTTTGTTCGGAAATATTGTTACACTTTTATGTGAGCTTTGCATTTTTCTTTTATTAGCAACAAAGCGTTGTGACTGGCAAGCGGTGCGACCAAACACGACCACGAAAGATTCTAAGTGCGCTACCGAGGTAATGCCATATTTTTTCCCGAATCTGCTCAGGCACTCGAGACGTGTTCAAAATTAAGAAATAGACTTCAGGACAGCCGGGACCGAACCTGCAATCGAGCAGCACGCCAGAATCCATTGAAGTGGTGCGTCTATTTAGCTCTTCAGGCCACGCCGTCATAACACACTGTGGTGACAGCTTTCCTGCTTCACTGTTGCAACTTCGAACATGTATAAAGCCATCTCCGGTTGATTTGTCCGATTTGCTAATCGTCCTTCTGCTAGACGCACTATATATATATGAAGTTATGAGTTCTTAACTATAGTTATGACAAATGCCCGTGTTATTGCGGCTGTTACGTGGCGAGGTCTATCGCGCAAGAACTTGGCTGGTGCACCCGGTCAGCAGCGCCACCTCTATCGCTACTGCCGCTAGATCAACTCACTCCACCATCGACAACTGCAACCGCTGTATGTGGCAAATCCACCCCGAGGTGATTGGCAAGCTCCCATGTTATAGGGGATTGCTTTCTGCTCTTCGACCTAACGCCCGCTGTTGCTGTTGTTGTTGCTGTTGTTGTTGGTGGTGGTGTAACCCAGTAATTTGCTTCGTTTGGCTCGCTCATTGTCATCTGGGCGATGACCGACAGACGGGACCGAGAGAAGAACGGAGTCGGACCGTTCCGTCGGATAACGTTGTGGGCTGTGTCGCGTCGCGGGACAGACATCGAATCGCCCCGAACGTCCCGAATTCAGTCAGGTTGTCATGGGGGGCCGGCCTTCCGCTCAGCGCAGCGATACGCGATCAGTTCACGTTCACGTGCTTCTGTTGCGGTTCGTGCAACGTCAGCCAGCCACTCAGCAAGCGACAAGACCCAAACAGCAACTACACTGGAACTGCCGAAACGAAGAGGAGCGTCGCTGCTCGGGGGGGGGGGGGGGGTTGTTTCGCTCGGGCGCAACAACCAGCCGCAAGAAACAGCCTCCAGCCGATTCTGTTTGCTCTGAACGCGCAATCGCTGATCGTCAATGCGTCGGATCGTCTCCTCCAGATCGTGTGTGCATGCGTCGATGCGGTCGATGCGTCGTGCATACAACTTCTATAGCTAGCGACCTCGTCGTATAAGCAGACCATCAAATCGCAGGCAAATCGCCCGACAAATGACCAACTCAGTCGGTTGGCCGGCCGCTCGCTCGCTAACTATCGACATCATCGAACTGATTGATGGGGGGGGGGGGGGGGGCTGTCGGACGCTCAATTGGCCGCCAAGTTCAACTTGCTACTTGGACACACAAACATACACGTATTCTACACGATGCTGCTAGAGTATCTAGTTTTATCTACGTTTCTATGCTCTCGTGCGACTCCTTCTGGTTGTTGTTGTCGTCGTCGTTGTTGTTGTTGTTGCTGATGATGGTGGTGATGACAGCGATCATCATAGTCCGTTTTTGTTGTTGAGTTTGTTGGTGGTGGTGGCGTTGTTGTTGTTGTTGTTGTTGTTGTTGTTGGTGTTGTTGTTGTTGCTGTTGTTTTGATTGTTGTTGTTGTTATGTTTGTTTTTCTGCTGCTGCGTACGAACGCCACGATTTCTTGATGCTCATTAGCTAGTGTTTTGCGTCCGGCTGCAAACGTGGCCGCTTGCGACATCTGTCTGACTCTCTCTCTCTCTCTTTTGCTTCATCTCTCTCTTTCTCTCCCTCTCTCTGTGGTCGCTGCTGGCCTTTTCGCTTTGACCTTGTACATGTTACAGAAAAGTTGCAATAAAGGCTGAACAACAATACCACTAGTAACGCTAATGGTAGCTAGCGACAACAGTGGCAGTGATTAGTAGCATTCGATTAGTCAATATTAGAGATACAACGAGAGACACGGCGGCAGTACACGCTGGAGTTGTTGTTGTGGTTTTTGTTGTTGTATTTGTCAGTAAGCCGCGAGAGGGCGTTCCCCCCGGGAGTGGATGAAACGACTGTATTGACGTCGGTTGTTGGCTTGCTGCGGGATTTTGTTTTCCTGGTAACACGAGAAATACGGCACATGCACAGACAATATTCCGGCCGATAGCTGACTCTTGTAAACAAAAAAAAAGGGAGAGACGCTGACGACGACCACCAGAGGTCGGATAGCGTATGGCTTAGCTGCCGAGGTGATGGCTATTGAGGTGAAGAAGAAGAAGAGGCTACCGGCCTTGTTTAGAGAGAACATTGTAGAGGTGGACGCGAGGCGACATAGCAAAAAGTGACATTTTAGATAGGATGTCGAAGATGAAGATGATTTCTCAAACGCACACAGCTTACTTTCGTAAGCAAAACGATACGTTCGCGGCGTTGACATAATATTTCACCTATTCAGTCGTGTTTATATATGGTTATATCTGCATTGACTAATCATCCTCGCACTCAAGCTTACTTTTGGCTTAATGAGCATATCGGCGCACCCAAGTGAGCAATTTAAGTGTGTGTTCTATATATATATATATATATATATATATATATATATAAAGAGAGAGATTCAGGTTTGTGTGCTGCATGGCATGGAGATTTCCAATAAATACCGCTCCACCGAATTGTCCTTTTTTCATGTTGTAATTTTTGTTGCGTTGATTTTGCTTTGTTGTTGTGGTCGTCGTTGGTATTGTTTATGGCACCATTACAGTAGCAAACAATGTTTGTTTTTGTTCAATTGTTTGTATGGATAGGGCGTTCCATTGGAGACCTTCCAATAGGCGTTGTTGTAGTTGTTCGGAGCCATTGTTGTTGTGTTCTAGTCGTTGTCATCATTATTGTCTCCGTCGCTGTCGTCGTCATTATGTACATGAATGAATGTGGCCGTGTGTAGTTGGCGTGTAGCATTCCGTCAACTAATGCACAACAATTGATGTGTTGTGCACGTTAGTCAGCTTCATTTGCTTCATTGCTGTTTTCACTTGATTTCACTCTTGTTGTTGTTGTCGTTGTTTTTGTTGTTGTTGTTGTTGTTATTGTCGCCGTCGTCGTCGTCGATATTTGAGTTTTCCTTGATGCACTCTCTTCTCCGCCGCATTTTCCATTCTCTTTCGCCCCCCCTCCCCTCTTGCTTCTTCTGTATGTCTTTGCTCTATCTATCTCTCGTGCGTTCGGGACGCGCGCCTGGAACCTTCCTCCCACGACAGCCCTTCATTAGCCCCGATACGCTTTTCCTGTGATTCTCTTACGTAACAAGTTACAACGCCGTATCCGGTTGCTGTTGCTGATGTTGTTGTTGATGCTGTTGCCGCTTCTGCTTTTCTGCTTCTCTCTGATAGTTGTTGTTATTGTTATTGTTGTTGGTATTGATGATGTTGTGGTTATTGTTGTTGTTGTTGTTGTTGTTGTTGTTATTGTTGTTGCTGCTGCTGCTCTTGTTGTTGTTATTGTTGTTGTTGCTGCTGCTGCTCTTGTTGTTGTCATTGTTGTTGTTTCTGCCGCTGTTGTTGCTGTTATTATCGCTGCTTATTAGTAGCGAATTCTGTAACCTTGGCATTAGCGGCAGCGTAATCGTCTTCGGGATGATGCCGATACGGGATGGGGCGATGTCGGGGAGCTCTCCCTGTGGACTGTAAGTTTTCCTCTGTCTGGGGGACGGCCGTGGGGGGATGGGGATGGGCGATCGCGCGGTCGCTCAGGCAGAAAACCAGTAGGACAGCCGGAGGGTCTGACAGATGAGAGATGAAACGCCCAGCCCAAACAGCCAATTGATCGAGCTGAGAGTGCTGACGACTGGCGATCGACACACAGTTAGAACTAACAACTGCTCGCTGATTGCCGACTGATTATTGTGGCCAGTACAACTATTGCCGGTACTTACTGGTTTTATCACCCTATCTAGCCCCTCCTGTCAGACCCTGTTGTCGCTGTACTTGCTGTTGCTCTGTCTTTTGGTGTCCAGTGTTGTACACAGGTTTGTTTGCATCGTTGTGTGTGTATGAGTAAGAGGGGAAAGAAAACATTTGTATCAATATGCCATAACTACTGTGTATATTGCGAGACAGTCTGCTGGACCAGGAATAGTCGTTATTTTTTTTATTAATATATACTTTTTATTTTATATAATTTTTCAATTTCTCGAATATATATATATATATATACATTTATCCACTTGTGCCTCTTACATGAGTAAGGCCGTTTAGAGGAGACGTTGCCATTGCACTTTGGCACTGAGACCTGCCACTCTCCGAAATTGGGCAGGATGGGGCATGTAAATATAACAAACTCATTTTTAAAATCTTCAATCGAAGCAGATCATTCCGCACTGATGCCACACATCGCCTGCGGCAGATCCTTACGCCCTAGTTAAAGTTGTCGCCGTTCTCGTTATTGTTGCTGTACTTTTTGTCCTATGTACCATTTATTCAGAGTCACTTGGATTGGGTCGCTGGTCGTTTTGGGGGAGCAAGCAGCCTTTCTTTGGCAACGGGTCGTGGCTGCAGCGACGGAAATGACTGACGCCGACCACAGCAATACCAGCAACAACAACAATAACAGCAGCAGCAACAATAACAGCAGCAGCAACAACAACAGCAACACAAATAGCAACAACAACAACAGCAACACAAATAGCAACAACAACAGCAACAAAAATAGCAACAACAACTACAACTACAATAATCAAAACAACGGCAACGACAGCAATAGCACCACCGTACGTTTAGTTAGATCTACCGCTTTGTTCGAAAGTCCCCGTGCACGTGGGCTCCTGGGCCTAACGCAGATACGTTACTTGATGGACTGCTGGAGCAACAACAGCCTAGCTAATATAAGTATCGCCATAAGCGATCGTGGTGTGGTAAGTGGCCGCACACTCGACGCTCAATGATGTGGTCGCTACTGTCCTTTGATGTCCTCCATCTGTCTGTCTGGGTTTGCTTGTTTATCTCTCTCGCTTGAACGATTTGTTTGCAAGGTTCTTCGTTTTCCTTTTAGTCACCCCTCTTAGACTTGTGACTCCAACCACCAGCCTCTGAACGTGGTCAACACGAGAGTTCAATCTACTCCCTCTCATTCTCTCTCTCTTTCTCGCTCGGCCTCGCTGCTTCCCACCCCCCCCACCTATCTCTGGTGTGGCACTTTCGTTCGGCGTTGTTACACTTGTGTATGGGGGCGGGGGGAGGTGATGATGATGGTAATGGTTTGCCTCATTGAGCTGTTGTCCCGAGTCAGTGGCGCTTTTCTTTCTCGGTGGCGTTCGATGCATTCGTTGTCTGTGGCCATCACAAGATGAGTACACTAGTGGTGTTGTTGTTGGTGTTGTTCTTATTGTTATTGCTGTTGCTATTGTTGTTGTGCGCATAGCAAGGTGGGGAGAGTCATACGCGCAAAGACAAAAACGAAGACCCTAAAACAGCCTGCTACGACAGTAATAAAAAGAATAGGATTCAAGGCTATTGCGAATTAAATGGTCGAATATTAGCAAACGATGTGCTCAGCTTCATGCTTTCTTTTGTGTTATCGTATCTTTCGGTATCTCAGTTATGTTCCTTGCTTGACAATCAGGATTGCACAACATTCGAGGAGGCAATACCCATATGGTGTGTGATCCGCTAGATGAAGCTGAAAAACCGCTGTAGCAACAACAACAACAACAGCAACAACAGTAGCCACACAATCATAATGATGGGGGCAGTGGCATTACTCGCGATAACAGAGGAATTATGGATGAGCACAGCGACGACGACAACAACAACAACAACAATAATAATAAGAACAACCTTAAGAACAACAAGGATGCAGGTATTATGCAATATGGTTGGCGGTAGCTAATTTCCAGAATTATCCAGGAAGATTTGTATCGTTCGTTCTTGCGTAAGTTACGCAACTTTGTAGAGCGTGCGTGACCATCACGCGTTCGCTTGATTGACGAGGCACAGTGTTACCGTTGTTGTTGTTGCTGTTGCTGTTGTTGTTGTTGTTGTCGTTGCCGTGGTTTTTTACCGTGCAGCGGCAAAGACGAGCAGCGTCAGCCCAACAACGACGCCAGCTATCACTTATACCACCGTAGACATATCTGTCACATTGAATGTCTTCTTCACCGAACAACTTGTTCGCTTGTAATTGTACAGCTGTGTGCGTTCAGCCACATCGGTGCACCAAAAATGTATAGCTTCATTGTCACTCATAAACAAGACAACTGCTTATTTTAACGTTTGTGACCCGTATATATATATATATATATATATATATATATATATATATATATATATATTTATTTTTTTTTCAGCTTGGTACGCAGGCAGTTTAGCACCAAGGATGATTCCTTATATTCTTAGAACTTCCTCCGATAGCTCATCCGTTTCTTCTCCTTCTCTTGTTGAGGCTAATATTGCTATGGAGTTCCCTTGTGAACGTCCAAAGATAGCTGCTACAGGAAATACTGGCCTCTTGAACGGTCGCCACTTTCGCTTGATATCTATTTTGCCACGTCTGATAAGAATATATCAGTTGATTTGCCTAGGCTCCCGAGCGTTTTGAATGCTAGGGTAACCACCTATATACATTCATCCATCTGGGTAAGCATTATTTGGACAAGGTTATACCTGTAACGTGTTGATTTTTATTAAGCTCGCTTTGGGATAAGAAGAAGACCATTGTTTTGACGGAGAGGTAGATGGGCAGACATAGAGTCGAAACGACGCTAAGAACGTTAGGTATCGCAAATAATATATATATATATACATATATTAATATATATATGTGCTGTAGATGTGTACGGGCTGCATTTAGACACGTTAACACCAACGGCAGGCGGCCAAACTAGGTTAAGTAGTTGTGTTCCGTAGAAAACAACAGCAACAACGTCATGACTGTCGTTGTCGAGAAACAAACAACCATGTCTGGGGCGTTTTCTTCAATAGAAGTATACTGGCTGCTGCGGGTGTTCGTTCCTGCTACTGCCATTTCTAGCTATGGTGGCCACGATCTCGTAGTCGTCGGCGTTGGGCAGGGCCACATTTCGCAGGCTGGTCGGGTACTTTCGAGTGCCCTAGAAGTTGCCCTGAAACAGCGGTTATACCGTACAGGCCACCTGGGAAGTGCTAAATTTAATAATAATAATAATAATAATAGAGGTGGGGACGGATCTGTTTAGATAGTTAGCTGCGATTACGCCCATCTCTTTCCAGTACGATTGATTGCTACAACGACTATTAGTATTACTATTGCTTCTGTGGGCGCAGTGTCCACTGACACAACTACGACGCATTCAAGTGTCAACAAACGAACACCAAAGGATTGCATAGAGCAGTCGCAGTTATCACTGTACTTGTGTGTACTGTGGCTGGTGTGTGTCGCCTCTGTATCTGCACCATGTGCCGGCGGGTAGACATTGTCGTTGGCAACAACAGAATAAATAATTTCACCTTTTTCTGTTATTGTTAGATTTTTCCTTGTCAAGATTATTGTCTTTCTCTCTCTCTCTCTCTCTCTCTCTC
>QVRM01002490.1:0-35450 GCA_003439945.1 Dermanyssus gallinae | reverse complement strand
TCTTCCCTTGCGCCCAACCCTCCGGGATTCTGCCCCCTATTCTTAAACACTTGCATAAATATTCGATACGCTATAGGTGTAATTAATTAATTAATTAATCAATTAATTGTGATCGGTTCGCCTATTTTGTAGAGTGTCATTATCTACCCCCTCCTTGGGAATAAGAGAAACTCTTCCCTTGCGCCAACCCTCCGGGATTCTGCACCCTCCAAATATATTATTAAATTGCTTCGTTAGATAATGCACGTACTCTTTTCCCAAAGCCTGTACAATTCCTACCGAAATCCCGTCAAGACCACACGCCGTTTTTGGATTCATTGTCTTTAACACGCTTTCGATCTCGTCTGCTGTGGTTGTAATTTCTGTGCTAGTTCTTGTCTTTTCTATACTGCTCACGTTAGTCGTAAAAATAGTGCTTGTAACGCGGTGTCCATTTCATCTATTGTGTATGTTCTGTCCTGGACGTTATTTGTCATCTTTGTTTTTTCCTGTCTGACATAGTCCCAAAACTGTTTGGCTCGCTGGCCCTTGGGGGCCCCTAAAATCCTGTTAAATTCTCTCTCTCTCTGCGTTTTTAATTGCATCCTGTATTAACATTTGAGTTCTATTCTTGGCTTCCTTGTAATTTTCCCAATACTTTTCTGCCTTGTCTGTGTCCCTCCCCATTACCTTTCTATGCTCCTTACTCCACCTTTTCTTTTCCATTATTGCCGTATTTATTTCATCACTCCACCATCCTCGTTCTCCTCCCTTTTGAACTCCCCTCCCTATCTTACAACACTTGTCATATGCCTCCTTAATATTCCTATGCATCTCGTCTACCTGCCTTTCCCCATTTGCCACTAAGAGCTGTTTTATATATTCTACTTTCTGTGCCCATTCGTGTTTATCCAGACATTTCTTTTGTACAACTACGCGTCCTGGCTTCTTCTTCCTCCCACTCACTTCTACCCAATTATGATCACTTCCAACATTGTATGTTTTCTCTTCGTCTATCTTGATTTCTTCTACCCATTTATCTGTTTTACCCTTCGTCAGTACATAATCTACGCATGACTTTCTATCCCCCTGCGTGTACGTATATCTCCCTTCTACCCGCGGGTCCAAATTTAAAATTTGGGCCTCACTCGACTCTGCTAATTGTATTAGTCTTCTGCCCGCTCTGTCTTCTCGTCCATCTAGCTGTTCGATATGTGCATTCCAATCTCCCAAACATATTACCCCTCCTTTATCCTGATATTCCTCCATTACTTTATATACCCTTTCAAATAGCTGGTCATCTTCTTCTTCCGTGTTGCTTGGCGCTCTGTATACCCCATTACGGCCCCGATTGTCCCCTCCATGCGTATCTCTATAACCACCAGATCCTTCATTTTGGCATTCACAACTTCTTCGCACGAAATAGCATCCCTAGTTAATATCCCAACTTCCCCAAACCTGTTTTCTCCATTGTCCGTATTCCGATTTGTACCATACCAATTATATCCCTTTAAACCCGGCGGCACTTCCATCTCCCGCAAATGCGTTTCCGTTACTATCATGATATCCACAGACCTTATTGTTAGTAATTTATATAATTCTTCCCACTTTCCTCTTCGCCTCCCCCCTCTCATATTTAGCATGGCAACCCGTTCAAAAGGAACATTACTCCTAGGCTTTCCTTTTGCCCTGCTTCCTCTTTTGCATCTTAGGCCAACCTTCATCTCCTCCCCTCGATGCCACTGATGGCCAACCGTCTGATCACTTCCAATGCCCCCTTGATCTCCGCTGCTCTTATGTGTTCCCCCTCCCTCGAGAAAGAGCTCCCGTTGTCCCGTTTCCCTTTGTACCTGTTGTCCCACTCTTCCCTGTATCCATGCTGTCCCCTCATCTCTCTTATGTCCCTGTATCTGTTGTCCCATCCTGTGTGTCTGTAGCGTACCGTTTGCCCCTCGTTTAAATGCCCATACCGCGTGCCGGAAAAATTTGTGTTTGGGACTCGCATTTCCGGTGCGCTGCGCTGATTTTGTTGATTCCACGTCTGCATCCCCCTAACGTTCTCTGTTGCCCTATATCCTACTTGGGCATTGACTACTTTAATTATAGTAGGCCTGACTTTGTGCCAATCGCACGCTCTTTTGCCAATTGGCCGTGCCGCTAGTACCGCACCTACCTCCCCGTAGTGCACTCCATCAAAGGCCATGGCCCTTGGCTTGTCTTGAATGTATTCAAGTGACAAGTATTCGTAATTCGCGGCTCTGACCAACTGCATTATTTTTCTATTGACTGCCCTGCACGTACCCCGATAGTCCCGCCCTTCTTTAGTATCCACGACCATTGGAAGCGAACACACTGTCAGTACTACGTTACTCCGTTTGCAAAATTCTATCAGGTTTTGTATGTGTGTGCTTATCTCATTCACAGCACCTTCTATATCCCGAGCCTGAAACACATCTACCAGTCCTCCATGAAACACTAGCCTATGTTCCACATTATTGAACATTTGAATATATTGCTTTGTTGCTGCCACAATATCCCTTACTCCTCGGCCCCTCATAGTGATAAAATAAACCCCTCCTGTATTAATAGCCACCTGATTAACCTGTTTCTCTATTCTACCTACGTTTGAATCTCCAGCAACTACCACCCGCTTTCCTATTGATTTGTTAACTACCGCCTCCTCTGGTCGATCAAGTAAACTTATCCGATTTAACTGCTGCTCTTGTTGTTGTTGCGGTTGATGTCGCTGTTGCGGTTGCTGCCGTTGCTGCTGCTGTGTTTCGACCGCTCTCCTCTCTCCTTCCTCTCGCTGACTAGACTCTATCTCTCTCTTCTCCATTTGTGGGCGCGCCTCTCCTCTGGCGATCTCGTTTCGGCTGCTCTGTTGTTGTCGTCTCCTGCATCCTTTCGCCTCCGCCGCATCTTCCTCTTCGTCTTGTCTTTCTTCTTCCTTTTCGTCACTGTGGCTTAAGTCTAACACCACTGTCTCCTCTTCAACAGCGCGCCTCTCGTCTTCCTCCTTTTTTCCCCGGATCCATTTCTCCATATCTTCGACATTTGCCGCTACCGTTGACGTTGCTTCCTCAACAGCAGCTAGCCTTTCTCTTAGCTCATCAACTATTTCGTTGTTATCGCCACCATGCCGCTGTTTTTTATTATCATTCACCTTTTGCTTGATTTCTTCGATCATTGCGGCTAATTCCTGCTGTATGATTACTGCGCGTCTCTCCTTCTCCTCAACTTGAGCCTCTCTCTTTTCCATTCTTGTTAGCCTCTGCTGGACATCTGTAATAATGCTCTGCCAGCGATCCTGCATAGCTTGTGCTGTATCGCACCATGTCTTAGCGCTTTTCTTTGCCAACTCCATTTCCGCTGTCATTCGTGTATTCATCTCACAGGCGGCGCAGCCTGTATATGGAGGGCTGCGCTTAGCCACCTTTCTTTTTTCTAATACACCTCCACAATTGCATACTGACAATGAGCTGGCCGGCACGTATCTTAAGCCGCCGCTGCGCGTGTAGCCTGGGAGATTCATAGTTGAATCCATTGGGCTGGGTGTCGTGGACCCTATCCCACCAGGCGATTTTCCAGCATCACTTGCCATATTGAAATTGGCTCACTCACCTAAATACACCTACACACTGTCTTAACTCACTTAACCTGAGCAGCCGTTAGAATTTGAATCTGTATGCGCAACGGACCGCTCGGAGACTCTCGACTGCTGCGTGGGTGGTTTCGTTTTGCTTCGTTCCGCTGTAACGGACCCAACCAAACTTTACTGCGGTCTGTCTCCTTACCCCCTTGTCGTACTACCACACACAATACACCGAAATGATCACTGAACTTCACGCATTACCATGGTATGCCACTCTCTGTGTTTTCCCTCCTGCGTTCACACAAGCAAACGTAACCTGTCGGAGGTCCGTACACACACGTCCGTACACCTTGGCGCCAAATCACGAATATGTATATATGTATATATATATGTATATATATATATATATATACAAAAAGATGCTTACGGAGAGTAAGCGCCGGTATGAAAAGAAGGAAAAGGCTCGCCTCCGTGAGAGAGCGAAGACTGTGTTATTCTCCTATCTGATTCGCCGCCGACAGAAGAGCATGCACAGCATGACGGAGCAGGTTTGTTAAGATTTGATAGTTTTGCTGCCAGATGAGCACGATTTCGTCATATCTTATTTGAGCAAACACTCACGTTAGAACAGCGCTTCATGGACTTTAGGGACTAAGAGGTACCATACCACGGAGCCTGCCTAAAAGGAGGAGTAGTGGCCCAGATGGGATCTACTATGAGCTCATAGTAGATCTGGCTGAAGCGGCAAATGCATTGACAGGCCATCTTTGTTGTCAGTTCACATAGAGACTCATAGAGCTTTGCGCAACTCAAACCTGGCACAATGCGAACCTCGCCCTTCTTTTTTCGCGCTTTCCTTCTCGCGCTTAGGAAAAGCGGTGGTAATGTTAGTGATCCAATCGGAGTATTGCGTCGGCAAGCACTCTCAAAAACAACTGTACCAAAACGGCCACAAAAGAGTGCTTCCGGAGCACTTCGCGTTCAGAAAGGACCGGGATACTCCGTACGTACTCCAGTCTGAGGTTGAGCGGGTGTTGGCGAAACCCGGAGGTTATTTATATGCGATCTTCTGAACAGGGATTTCCGCCGCTAATTGGTTAATTTGCTGCGACAGGCTGGAGTGGGTGGTTCTATTCTTGGACTGCTCTCTAGCTCCTTCGAAGAGGATAATCTTGAGCTAGACAGATAGGGCGTCAATATTATACAGCCGAGACAAAACGTGGGGTGGGACCCCGCAGGGACACATACGCAGCCGTTTTGCCTTTGCCCTACTTATCGCTGACCTAGCTCGCCATGTGCGGGAGGAGTTTAGAAACGCAGCCTTGGGAATTGCCTTTTCCAATTCCTATACCTGCCAGTAGACTGCGGGCCAGCAGTGAAAACAATTGGAGTCAGGCTGAAGTCGCCAGTCACTGAGCCTCAATTTTGGCGGTAATAGCTAGGTAAAGTGGTGGAAGCCAAAGATAAGATGCTCATGCAAATGTATAATTCTTATTTATATTTATTCACTCAAGTTGAGTAGCAAGTAAACCACAATCGAGCACGTTAAACAACTATAAAAACAGTGAGTCAAGACTGTCAGCGGGTAATTTGCATATATATATATATATATATATATATGCAAGCTTTTAAGATGCTTATTCCGAACGCCGTCTGATCTGAATGCTCTGTTGTTGCACAGCCCTTAAAGAACCTGCAGAAACTCTCTAACTGTGGAGTCTTCCTCGAGCTGGTTACGTTGACCTGTCGTTTCCTCCAGACAGCGACGAACAGTGGTGAAATATTCGACGGAAGGGCGATGGAGCTCATAGAATAGAAGGACTGTCCGCCGCGTGTAAACCACTTGTATGGAGCTCGTTCTGT
The DNA here is from genome assembly GCA_003439945.1 of Dermanyssus gallinae. Classification (NCBI taxonomy): domain Eukaryota; kingdom Metazoa; phylum Arthropoda; class Arachnida; order Mesostigmata; family Dermanyssidae; genus Dermanyssus; species Dermanyssus gallinae. Next base: position 30,013 of record QVRM01002490.1, on the reverse strand, counting down.
ATGTGCCAAGAGGATAGCCTTCTGCTCAGTGTATGTCTTCCGGCAGATCGTTCGGGGAGCAGCAGCAAGCGACCAAGTCGCAGGTTGCAGCTCTATCAATAGATGGAGGGCCTTCTGTGACACGTCACAGTTGTGGTCAAACCAGGGGATGTCTTCTTTTTCTGGTGGAGCAAGTAGCCGATTGAAACCTCCGTGAGGCAATCACCATACTGCTCAACGCCAACAGTATCAGGAATCGTCAGGACCTCATGCAAACTTTCTAGTAGAGCCGCAACGTTCAGTTTGCAACCCGGAGGCCTTCGTCTGGGAGCCATTGACGTGTCGTCATACACTTTGAGTTGTAAAGCAGTGGGGATATGTGCATTAAATGAGATCACCTTTCCACAATGAATTCCCTTCTCCAATGTAGTTTACTCTGTCCTTCGGCTTAAGCTGGCTGCAAATAAATCTATAATCGATAGTCAGCTGGGGTGTAACGTAGGGCTGTTGTGCGACTGGAGAAAGGACAATCGAGACCGGCGTTAAAATCTTACGCGACGATCAGAGGGGCAGCAGACGGAAGCGTGGCTTGAATGTCACTGACCAACGAGTGCGAGATTAGGTTCCGAGTCCGCAGGCCCTGCGTAGGGCGCTGTCAGTCGCGAGCGAGAGCCTTGAGGGATCACGAGGCTATAGTTGTATAGCACGGATACTCCACCGCTGGTCGTCCCGGACCGGCACGCTTTTGAGCCAGGCAGTGGACGGCGCAGAAACCTGGGAAATCAAAAAGCGGTCTCACGTTTCCGTCTGAACAAGAGCATCGACACTATCCAGAGCCCACGGTTGTAGCACTTTTGCAATTCAACTAAGCTATCTTTAGAGATGTTCACGGCTCCTGCTCCGAACCCTGCTCCGGTGATAGCTGGTGAGTTTCTTCCGGTTGATGGAGACGCTGCGTCTGAGAGCAGGTTGCTGGGATGCAGCCGGTAGGACAATCCTGTCCAAACAGAGATAAAGACAGGACATGGAGTTCAGACCGCGGGCGAGAGACGTGCACTTGTGCGGCCAATGCTTCAACCGCTGCCACTAGCTTTTTTTTAACTCTATACATTCATGATATTCCGCTTGCACGAAAATAGACACTGGCCTAGTGGCAGCATTGATGTGCTTCTCCGCCTCTGCCACTATGCTATCGGTGTCTTTCCTCGGAGGCGGACACACTGAGACGAGTGTCTCGTTAGAAAAAAGTTCCCTGAGAGCCGGCCCAAGCGCTCCGACGACACTGTCACCCAGCATCAACACGGTTTTTTTTCGGCGGGGGCAACACTGCGGCATTTTCTCGATCGTCAGCGGCATCCATAGAGTCCTCGCGCGGGTGAGCGGGTGGTATGTGGGCTTGGTTACGCCTGAAAAAGGAAACTTCATGTTTGAGCGACTGCATTCCCCGGAACAGAAACAGAACACATCCCATGAATTCTGTCTTAATGTTGAGGCTATCCAGGAGAACTGAGAAACAGTCTACGGTGAAGTCAGCTGTTCCTTATATGCAGCCACACTGCACACACGGCAATGCCACCCTGCCGTAATTGCTGCACTTGGTAAAGTCTCATCCAATTTTAGGCAGGATTTTAAAAATCAGGTTGAGCCCACCCTGAGCGCTTTCCTGGCATCTTGCACATACTAGACTCACGCGCGATTCCTTTAGGCGCTGATTAATGGCAGGCGGGAAGGGCGTTTGTTTAGATGAGTGTTACCCCCATTACATGTAGCTACACAGAGCCACCACAAAAACGCGTCCGCACTCTAGAATTAAAATTTTTTTCAAGGAGGTTGTTTTTGATTCCAGACTATCCTCCGTCCCCTACGGGTTTAAACTTAACCTGAGGTATATTTTCAATGCACCGAGGGCCGGACATGTTAAGATATCTAGGGTTTCCCCAACAGTTTTTGTGGCAGCATGGCCGCCGACTCTCAGCGGCATGATTTATCATCTATTCTCAATGAGCATCGCTCAAAGAAAATTCGATCAACAACAGGGATTAAACCGGCGACACCCCGGTAGATGACAGCCATGACTATCGCACTAGTACCCTAGACCACGCCTTTACGAGATGAGTAATGCTACTTCTACACAAGTGAACTGGTCTTATTCAGTTGTAGTAGAATACTATGCTTACTCAATACTATGCGTACTCACTTACCCAGTTGTAGTAGTTTTATTAACCAATGATTGGTTTACGAATAAACATCATAGACATCGCATTTCCAGAGTTGAGACAGCGGAATTGCTCTTTCACAACGCTGAAGGTGATATAGATCACACGGGCAGCCACAAAGTTTACACATACACTCCGCCGAGATTTCATGAAACTTCTCGCGCGCACAGATCTTCAGATGGAAGCCGTGGACGGCAAATCTGGTGATTAGACGCCGGTTCTCATAACTGCAGGCTCTCCACAAATCCGACGTCATTGCTCTCGTTTAATAAAACAGCGGGTCGATGTCGGCCATTTTGTTTTCCCAGTCTAAGACGTGTTCTCTAAACACCGTCGTCTTCGGCAGGTTGTACATCCTCTGTAAGTCTTCAACGAATAACGGCGACGATGCCAGTAAGTACACTAACCTATTCAGGCTCGTGCGGTGGACGTTCAGTGCTTTCTTTAGAAAACTGGCTTTGAGTTGATCAAACGCCCTAAGGTTCGATCTCGTGAGATACGGCCAGATCACCTGAACACCGTAAGATGCTGTGGGTGCAATCTTCAGGTTAAACAGGTTAACAGCAACTTTCATCGACAGTCTGCATGGGTCCTTGACACTGTAAAAGGATTGTAGGCCTTTTTGGACTCTTTCTTCAACATGCCTGGAGAAGCTTGTGCCACGTGAAGAAAACACGACCCCCAGGTAGGGAAAGTATGGAACGATTTCGACTATTTCTGAATTCAGTCGGAGCTCATCGCTTTAGGCCAGTCTTCCTCCTCGTCGGAATTTCATCGCTTTTGTCTTGCTCGCATTGATCTCCAATTTGTTCCGGTTTACATAGCCCTGTAGAGTTACAAGCGACTGCTGCAAGTGAAAGCGACTTCTACGCGACTACCCAGTTGTAGTAGAATACTATGTTTTATGAAGAGGCGGACATCGTGGAGCAAACTGTTTTGCGGTGTGATGCACTCGGGTAAGCGCGGGAAGTAGGACTAGCCGCTGTGAGAGGCCGGCCCGTCAGGGAAGTGGTCGCCCACACGATGGCTTCGGCGGAGGCATGGAGGGAGGCGACGAACTTGTTCGAACTCGGCTATGGCTGACAACTCGTGCAAATGTGCACCAGGAGCCGATAGAACGAAATAGCATGCACTGGCATGGACATCTGTACACATGGGAACATTGTGCACGGATACCACCACCTGGTGTGTTCCACTTGTGGGTTACACCAGCAGGAAACGAATGCCGCTGCTGCCAGTTCCGCTCGCAAGAATGCGCAAAGTATCAGGCGACGAATTGCCAGACGCATCGGAGGTCTTCGCTTCGATTTTCTCGCCCAGTGAGGATTGACTGATTCTAAGGAGCCTCGAGAGAATAGATTGTTGCATCGGAATATGTAAGGCGTATGGTTAACACCTTGTAAATGCAAATCAAACTCGAACTAAAAAAATATACATAATAATTAAAACAAATATATATATTATATATATATATATATTTATATAGATAGAATATATATATATATATATATCTAGATAATATATATAAAGAGATATAGATTATACATATAAATATACAGATACATATATATAAAGAATATAATAGAGATAAATAAGGAGAAAGAGACATAGAGATATATATATAGAATACCCTATCTAGAAGATATCTAATGATATAAGAGACATATACATATCTATATATATATAATATACCTATACATATATCTAGATATTATATATATACTATATATTATATATATCATGATTACTTATAGTTATTCAATGTAATCAATCTTTCATCCGGTCCGCACCCTGACATTTGGTCCCCTGCGACCGAACAATAGACCTTACCAACCGGCCGATGACGCGCCGGGTCTCAACGCTGTGGTCTTTTGCTCTTCGGTTAATGCTAGTGGGCCAGATGTGAAGCGTTTCGGATCTGAAATTTGGCGCCGTCGTTGTCGGTCTCTGAGTTATGTGATTCACCGACACAGTCCTTTGCTACGCCCTTTTCGATGCACTAGACGCACTATGTTAAGTCACTGGGATTTGTAACCAGTTTGTCTGTGCCCCACCGCATAAGAAACGTAGCGTCGTGGAGTGCCGCTGCACCCGGTTCGATTAGCTGCAGCGCTGTGAAGCCACTTCCAGACCTAATGTTATTCGGGCGCACCGTTAGGTTTGCTCGACAGAAATGGGTGATTTGAAGAAGTAAAGTGGGTGCTTTGAAGAAGTGAGGTGCGCTAAGATGATGATCACTATATGCATGACTTTTCTACAGAAAAGCTTGTAAGACGTTTGTTCCGTTCGAATATGTTGCTTTTCTCTACAGTACCTTGCTTCAACAGCCTGCCATTTGATCGATATCATCTGATACGAGATGAGATAGTATATTTTCGCTTTCTCTATTGCTGGATACACCGCAGAGTACACCTTCAGGACTTTCACATGATTGTCAGAACCACCCGACATGACAGTTAGGGTATACTAATCAACTGGTCGGTGGCAGGCCTTTAGAATCTAGCTACCAGGAAAATCGGCAAGTCAGAAATATGGTGAGCTATCCACCTCAGCAGCATACCCTTTCGCCTCCCCTCGGTTCCCTCTACCGCGTCGTAGACATCGGCGTCGACATATTTTAAGTTCGCGCCGCACATGGAATCTATTTCCTCTTTTTGTTTCATTTGTCATGTTCTTTATGTACAATACGATGTATTATCCTTTAAATTGCGCCTGTAGCGTAAGGCTGGCGAAGACGCACATTGCCTGTGGCGATGATGAGAACGGAAATGAGAGCGAAACGCCTGGCACGTAATTATAGCCCAGTGTACAGTGTGTTCAAAACGTATCGCGACTTTTGAATTTTCGCGGATTACGTATATTCGAATTTCGATTTTTTGTGGCGTTATGTTGGTACTCATGTCTCTCACTTATGCCGACAAGCTCGGCCATTTTGAATGTTCACTTAATTGTTGACAGCTGCTTTGCTTGCACGTGTTTTGGATCGTCTTCGATTTTTACCTATTCAAAAAAATGGATCAAAGAACCTGTATCAAATTTTGTGTGAAAAACGAAATTAAGTGCGCGGATGCATTCCGAATGTTGACTGTGGGATACGGAGAAGCTACCTTGGACCGAAGCAACGTTTATCGGTGGTACAAAATGTTCTCAGAAGGCCGAGAAGATGTGAACGACGAAGAGCGTGCCGGACGCCCGAGCACTTCAACAACAGACGAAAAAATTAATGAAGTGGAGAAAATGGTATTGGCCAATCGTCGAATCACCGTTAGAGAAGTTGCTGAGGACCTAAACATATCGATTGGCTCGTGCCATTCGATTTTTATCAATGATTTGGGCATGAGACGGGTCGCCGCGAAATTCGTACCAAAATTGCTCAATTGCGACCAAAAACAGCATCGCATGAACATTGCTAATGAGATGTTGGACTCTGTCCGCGACGACCCAAATTTGCTCCAGAGGGTCATAACTGGTGACGAATCGTGGGTTTATGGTTATGACGTGGAAACCAAAGCTCAATCATCTCAATGGAAGCTGCCGCACGAACCAAGACCGAAAAAAGCGCGCCAAGTTCGGTCGAATGTGAAAGTTTTGCTGACAGTTTTCTTCGATTGCAGGGGCGTGGTGCATCATGAGTTCTTGCCACAGGGTAGAACGGTCAATAAGGAATATTACCTGCAAGTTATGCGCAATTTGCGCGAAGCAATCCGCCAGAAACGCCCGGATTTGTGGAAGAACAAAAATTGGCTTTTGCACCACGATAACGCCCCTGCTCACACATCGTTGCTTGTGCGCGAGTTTTTGGCCAAAAACAACACACTAATGATGCCGCAGCCACCGTATTCCCCAGATCTGGCCCCCTGTGACTTTTTCTTGTTCCCTAAACTGAAGAGGCCCATGAAAGGACGACGTTACGCTACGCTTGACGAGATAAAGACGGCATCGAAGGAGGAGCTGAACAAGATAAAAAAAATGGTTTTTTGAAGTGCTTCGAAGATTGGAAAAACCGTTGGCACAAGTGTATAATATCTCATGGGGATTACTTTGAAGGGGACAAAATAGATATTCATGAATAAATGAATAATTTTTGAAAAAACACAAAAGTCGCGATACGTTTTGAACACCATGTATTTTGTAGAAAGGTTATCATAACGTGCAAAGCAGTTGAAATTTGCAAGTTATCCGATTATACGTATCTTTGTAAGACACCATACTTTCTTGTCATCAATCGTCAATAGAATAGCTTTATTAACCGATGATTGGATTACAATATTGCGCGTACAGAGAAAGCACACTTTCTTGTGCAGTGACAAAACGATACACGTTATTTCGTTAAAACTATTCTTTCTCCCCTCCTTAAATTGTGACTAAGCCAGAAAAGTCGTCTGCTTTTGTCTGTATGGCTGATTTTTTGGCTTCACTGTATTGTAAAGTAGTTCTAGTGCGTTTTGCATCTTAAGAAGTTGTGGTGTTACGATCCTACTATGCCAATTACAAATGCCAGACAGTCAATTGGGAGGAGGGCTCCCATGTCTACTGACTGCTTGTAGGCAAGATATGAAACTGTCCTTACCTCTGAGCACATTTCCACACACGTCTCGAGATAACCTCGCTAATCTGACAATTTACACGTTCCCTTAGATAATTATTTGCATGATGAATATATGTGTACGTATTTTTACTATGGTTGTGAACGAAAGACGTTGACGTATAATTGTATCGAAAAAAAATATATATATAGGATTCATCATATATACATTTATTTTCCGTATATTAAATATATATATATATATACATATTGCGAGGCTTAAACTATATATATATATATATATATATATATATATATATTGCGAGGCTTAAACGGTTCACCTTTATTAGCGGTGACAAAATAAAGTTCTTCACTAGCGTCCCCTAGGTATGAAATCAGGAAAGTTCGAAAGCCTCAGTAATCGCCGCAAGTGTGGTCGCCAATGGGTGATACTTTCTTTTTATATACTTGTTTTATACGTCAGTGTAGATTTTTTTTGCATAGGACATCTTCCATGCAGAACCACTGTTTAGTGGTTCTGTCGTGAACCTTCACGGCGGCTATACTAGCCTCCCTCGTCCATTTCGGAGTGAATTGAAAGTGAACAGACAGGTTCTCAATCTACTAAGAAATCGAACCCATTCTCGCGCACTTAATAAACACAAATACGAATTGTGGCAACTTGGATTTCCCATAACTTAACATAGTGCCAGACTCGCTACAATTCCTTCCACTCCAATCGTCGACAATATATTAGTGTTATAAATTGTAAGTTGCGGAACTGGTAGGAAACGTTGCCGGATTACGACGTACCAGCTAGCACTTTGCATAAAGTCAGCGCACAGTACTCGTTAAGGACGCTAGACGTCTGTGGCCTATACTTTGCATGTTCATTACATTATACTAATATGCAATAAATAATTAATATTTTTCACATTTAATCAATATCTAACTAGCTGGACTGAAATAATGAAAACAAAACAAAAGTGTTTGCAGTGTAGCTGGTTGAGCTGTACTTTTCGATACCGATTGTAATCAAAATTCCATAATTGAAACCTCACACATCCCATAATTGACTATAACTTTAATACACAACGCATAAGTATGCTTATCAATTATGTTGGCGATCTGGACACGATACTATTTCCCTTGGATGCTTTTTCATACACACAGCTGACAAAAATGGTTAAGTAAAAATTGTGTTCTGTCAAGGTTAGCAGGTCTGATTGATTGACAAATTCAAACAATTATGTGTGATCGTAAGCCATTTGTGTACGTGCTGATCAAAATAAGACAAACGTTGAATCATTTTCTAAAGAATTCGTCAGCGTTTTATCTCACCAAGTTTAGCGCCAACTCGCTAGAGAACAGACACTTTTTAATCTGCGATCACAATTAAATGTAAATATGACACTGTGATTAGCAGAACAATTGGCAAACGGGCTCATCAACGTTTATTATGTCGCTATTGACCCACACATAGTGAACGTTCGCCAGAGACCAGCCTCGTTTAGCTTTAAATAATGGGGAACGTGTAACAAGACAATCAGTGTCAACCTGTCAGTACTATTGACACCTATACATTTAATTCTCTCAATCAATTCTCAGCGGAAGTCGCCTGATTTGGAGTTACAAAATTTTCTAAATAATTATTCGCACAGTCTGGTTGGTTGGATCTCCTCAATAAAACGTATTTTTTAGTGCCAGATCAAAGGTTCATGGTGTAAAAGGGAGCGCCATAATAAAATAGCGATGATTAGGCATGGAGGTGCGAAACAATTCAACCTCTGCCCTCGGCTAGAATACAAAAGTAGTCTACGTAGTGCAATAATTCATGGTGGTATTTTTATGTACAGATAATGCCTAGTACACGCGCGAAAATGTTGACACCGCACTATTTTGGAGTAGTTAGAAGAGGGCCGTCGGAAAAGTACGTCACCCAATAAAGTCTAGGACAGTTGCTGCTGTTAATGTTACTGAGCTGTTCCGAACGTTATACTAGCAGCAACTATAGAAGATGATTAACTGACGTAGCAGCAGCAAATCCAGAGAAGCTTGCTGAGACAAACCAAGTGGTTTTATTTGACGCCAGCTAGCATTTATAGGAAGACGGTCAGTGCGGCAAAAAGAAGGCCTCTTAACGTGACCTAGAGTTGTTTACAAACGCCTAAACAGGGACAAAAGTCCCCGTCCACATACATAAATATATATGCATATATTCGCCGGGACAATTCATAGCCTGATGAGAAGCGAAAAAAAACGTTTTTTTTTTCGAGAGAAGGCTATTACCACAACTATACACCTTTACTACAAAACTGCTGTTGTGAACAGGAAACGTATACGCTGAGAACGCTGTGTTTCCATATTTAGTAACCGTATAGCGACATGTTTTGCTACAGTAATTTGCAGTCCAACTGAGAGCCTTTTAACATGCACGATATAAGAAAAGATAAGAACATTACTTAACTGCATTTCTAGATAACAAGTGAGTATATACTCGGTGTCCCAGAATCATTTGAAGATCAGTAATCAGAATTGTAGAGCTCGTTGAAGCAAATATTTTTTGAATGGGACATAGTTTGAGAAGTCTTGTTTCGAAGTGAGAATGAAATTACTACAATTTGTGACACTGGTGTTTTTGTCCAACATTGAAGCATAAAATGTGCCATTGCCTACAATTCTGTCTACTATGTTTGTGAAATAGAATTCCAAGGGAGCACCAAACACCGTAATGATATCATTGGTTGTTTTTGCGTATATGAATTCTGTCGAAATTGGCATTAAAAAATTCTAATTACAGGCAGTAATATTTTTATGAAACTGTTTGAAATATTCGGAGCGTATTCGGTGAGAACAGCATTCGCTGTAGAGTTCGTGCTACAATTCGTTCGCCAAGTTCCGTATCGGCAACTTAAGCTTCTTACATTCATTTCGTTCTGGAAGGCCTATTACGCTCAAGGAAGATCGATTGTGCGAAAGTGTGAAACGAAATCCCGAGAATACTAACGCGTGAATTAGCGATCGTTTTTGGAAAGAGACATCAGGTTGAGATAAAGAGCCGAAGAATGGCGGGGCAGGGAGAATGATGTAGCTTGACACTCAGCGAGGTGATGACGCACCTCGTGCCGGAGGAGCACAGCCGAGGCGCATAGAGTGCCAGAAACGTGAGACTCCTCTTCCACTGTGTCGAAAAAATGCCACGCAATTTCGTCCGTGAGGAGGCGGAGAGGAATACGTGCTTAGTGTGTTAGTAGTGCCACACTGGTTGCTGAAAACTGCCTTTGACGCATGTGCATTATGCATTCTTGAAACCTCCTATTCCTAAAAGGACTGCGCGGGTTCGATTGCCGCATTTGTTTAAAGTCTTAAAAAGTTTTAGAGGCGCCAATTTGTGACGACTACATCGGTAGTTTCTTAACTAGAAAAAATCTTGTTTGCGGGTGTTTCCGACTGCGGCTCTTGGACGCTTACATAACCCTCTACCTATGCTATGCGTAAGTCTGTCAACACTAGTGTACCTTCTCCGCTTCCCATGAGGCAATACCAAGCTGGGCCTGCTTCACTCGTTTGACGAAACCTTGCGAAGTACTCTTCAGAGTATCGTTCAGAGAACGTTCAGCTTAGGCAATTGCCTTGGTTACAGACTTTGTTATTGATGTGCTAAGAAGATTTCTTAGATTTTGCAAATTGCTGCTTCCGCCGGTATCTCTCAAAAATACCGAAACCCTGATATCAGGGATCACACCACCGGATGCTCACTCAAGTTTCATCGCTTAGATGGAACAAGCTTGCCGCTACTACGAAGATAAGTGGGTTTAAATGCCAAAAAGCTTATCACAATCGACTTTTAACTTGCAAGTAGTTAAGACGGCTTAGGAGTAGTGGATGAGCCCGAAGTGACATTAAGGTGCAGGCGCGACTGAGAGCCGCGATCAATCCGATGGGCGGCAAATGGCTTCAGGCCACCCCTAACCACATTCCGCATCGCGTCCGGTTTGCGTTTGGGTGCATCAGTCTGCTTTGCACAAACTTGTGCTAGGTGTGACACATTGGTGATTTCTACGGGCCTGCATGCTTTTGCTTGCAGGAGAACTGCCGGTAGGTTCTTGAGGCACTCGGCTCTGCCTGAGAATTACTAAACAAGGTGTTTCCTCTTTAATTTGGAAATGAATATTTTCTTGCCGAGTTCTACCAAACCTCCCAATATATATATATATATAAACACTACACACAGTAACTGCTCATCTGCCACAATATTAATTTAATTGGCGTGCATAGCAGTATCAACTGCAGACAAGCTAAAATATTTGTTTCATCCTAGCCGACACGCTCGGTCGCCGCTCGTCACGTAGTCTGTGAAAGGAAAGACAAGTATACCAGGCAGCTGATTAGACAGCATGATCGTCATAGGCATTATCTATAATTCGGCTGTATATACGGGCATGTCTTGTAAGTGCCGCAATAAAGTGAGCCGACTTCCTGTATAATTTTGCTTCTGATCCTATGGGCTCATAAACTGTTCAGTTATAAATGCTTTGACTACAGGATTGCCTCATACGCGTTGAATAAAAGTTAAAGTTCTATGCACACGCAAGTTTGAAATCTTCATATAAGCAGGTATCTGTCTTGATCGCTCCGGGCAAGCAGCCAAAGGGGGAACGTCCTAGCGACAATGAGCGATTACTCCAGCTGAGCGACAAAAGTGAATTGCTCTATTTGCCATCCCTTATCATATTGATATCAGCGGTACCTATAGCATATCGCGATCGTGTTTACTCTCGCCAATGATGTTTGCTTTATGTTTGTGGAAATTCAAAGCAGCGTCTGGACACACAAGCGACAGGAGAGAGAATGCTTCCCGTTGGATATTCGCGAACACCGGTTGCACTTGTTATGAACGCTCTCAATATGACCGATTACCATATGCCAATCAGATCTTCAACCCAAGGTGCTTACAAATTGATTAACCCCTATAATGTCCATACTGGCTCAAAAGTTGCGATAGACTATTTGGCATCACAATAGACTAGGCACTCAGTGAGTACTGTGTACCACACTTTCCTGATGACCTTTACAGAAAGGTCTAAACGAAGCTTGTCTACATTGTAGAGAATATTGCCACGGAAGCTAAGCAGAATCACGCAAAACGTGCGGACCAGCAGGTAGCAAGCATGCGGACTTGTCACGCATCTACCGTGATTGGTAAACTAGAACTCCGCAATGCCTTTGAGACAGTTAGATGGTTCAAATCCTGCATCTACAGTTGTTATCGGTTTGAGATCGCTCAAGGGTTTTTTCCTAGCAAGTTTTAAGTAGTCCCCCAGACTCGACGACAAAGAGGAATTGCTTTTCATGAATGTTTAGTGGTAGGGAAAATGGAACCGAACAGATCGAACAGACCGAATCCTTTTTTTAAATTTTTTTCTTTATTTATATTATACGCAGTACACTTGTATTACAAAATTAGGTCAACCCCAGTAAACCAATGACTGAGGGTAGCGAGCCTAGCACTGCGGCCGCATTTCCACGTTGCACTTCAATGGATATTCTCTGCAGCAGAGATTATCCCGCCCTTTTTCATCCTTCTCACTTGCCACTCTTTTCCCAATTTCTCTCAGGACACTTACTGTAGATTCGCCCATGGTCCTCATTGTTTCTATCGCAACTGGCTGTACTATAAAAGTTGCCTCCAACTCGCGATACTTCAGACTTTTCGCTGCTCCGCTAAATTGGCAACAGCGCCTGCTGATTTCGAGGCTCGATTCCTGTGAGATGGCGCCAGCGTGTCCCCCACAGTTGCGTCCCACACAAGGGCCTTTCCGGAGGACCAGGGTCATCCCGTCTGGCCGTAGGGCTGAGTCCGTTGCCAGTCCGGCTGGCTCTTTTCTGCAGGGCACGTTAGCGGAATCCAGCGCCTTTAAAATCATTTCATCAAGCGCGGCGTGGCGCGAATGTCTTCCGCAGAATTCTAGCTTTTAAAACCGCAGCTTCTATTAATGCCTTTGTTTCACGACGAAAATTCCCAAAAATAATTTGTAAAGACGTTACCTGACGTTTGAAACATCGGCGATAGCACTAATGGTATGAGGCATCCGGTTAGAAAATGCTTGAGAGCCTTTGGCCATTCAAACTAGGATAGTTTTCTACGGAATATCGACTGGTAACGCAGCCATGAGAGCCACGATTGGGGGGGAGCTTCCAAGCGTAGCAGCAAAAACAGTCTAGGATATAGAGTGCGAATGTACATGCGCACATAACCAAGCCATACACTTATAACAGAATTATAAAAAATAGGAATATATATATATATATATATATATATATATATATATATATATATATATATATTCCCCCTATTATCTAGAAAATATTGGTCTCCCAGAAACGACATTTCACTCACTATCGACTGACTTATATAGGAGTATGTCCGTTATGTTTTTTATTGTGTGTTCGTGTTGGAATTTCATTAAACGAGTGCTATATGCGGGAAGCGTCTTGTCTTGGTGGGAGCTTGGTAGGATATTACACGTCGCTAATAGATCAGCCAAGTTGAGCTAGCAGCCTGCGCGAGGTCCGCGCAACCAATAAACTGAATGCCGCCACAACGATAACGAACAAGACAAGTATGATACTCTGTATAATACTAGACAAATTGTTGGCTTTGACATTAGAACGATATGTCGCGACAGTCGCGATAACTCAAGCGGCGTATCGATTGATGGAACAACAATTCAAATTTCAGGCAGCAAATAGAACTAGTACAAATTTTAATATTTACTTAGTCTATCTGTTTTTGGTTTGTTTGTTTTAATTACTTGTCGCGTCTGCTAAATACAATATTTTTCTTGGACATTAGCACCAACCTTCACATTATGTGAAATATCTTGAGTATGCCAATGACTTGACTGCTTATCTACAGATTTGCTCGACGGAATCGGTTGCTGTTTTGCAGCCTGCCGTCGCCGTAATTCCGGGTGGTGTCGCTGTAATGGCATGGTTATCCTCCCGACCAATGGTCGTGTTTAAACATAGCGAGCTTAAGTTAATGTCGTTATCTTACAGACCCTTAACTAGACACGTGGCTTTGGAATATACGTAACTGCATACCTTGATTTTAGCATTCACACCAACTAACTAGTCAGGGCTTCCCACCTCATTAATAATAATTGTATTGCCTTATCCTGCCGTATACACCTGTAGCTCATATATAGAAACCTTCTAAAGGGCATGTAAAATATGTTGCTGTGACTAGGGTGCTCCCAAGACATATGCTTGATGTTCATTCCACCGATGATTCATTGCTCAAACGGCGACAAAACGTCACTTTGCTATTTAAAAAGTGTAGCTTATTTGAACATTTCTTGACAATTAGATGCAATAGCCTAAAAAGTTAACAGTTTGTCAGATCGCTGCAGCCTAAATAATTTTCTATTTTTTTCTTCCTGCCGTGCGCGAAGCGTCCGTTCCCCAGTGTCTCCGTTATGACCACTATCTTTCCTGTACCGATCTTTCCGAGCCTATTTTAACCTATCTTCTGTCATCTTCTTCCGTCTCCATGTGAGCTTGTGGTGCTCTTTGCGCAAAGTTCCGCGCTCCCTTCTGAGGTCTTCTAAAGCTTCTTCCGCTTCCGTCTGGGTCTACCGCCGGGCCCTCCCCAATCGCCTAACTAGTGACCCTGATGTGGTCAATGAGCCTAGGTAGTGTATACACCCTTCAGTTTGTTGAGCAGCTGTTTGATTCTGAATTCCGCTCGAAGCCTACGGATCTATACGTGAATGGTTTCGTTGTACCCCCCCCCCCCCCTCCGTTGAACAGATCGCTGTTGTACTTTGTATCGACCTGGCTCCACGGTTTTCTATCTCACGGACACACACTTTGCACCAACATGACCACTAAGCTCCACACATCACTCAGCTATACCACTCTGGTTTGCGTCCTGAATGAGATTCCTCAGAAATCCACAACGACAAAACCGCACGTTTTGTTACCAAAACGAGACTGCCAGAAGTTACCTTGCCACCAAGGGCAGGCCTACTTTCCTCAGTTGTGACAAGGGATACCAAAAAGGACTGGCTTTTAGTAGGCTGAAGCCCTACACTACTTGCCAACAATTCTCCTCTGACCGCCCCAGCCGTCTCTGTGCTCGCATATGCTGATAGTATTTCACAGCTACTACCTTTTACAAAATAAGCACATAAATAGTTAACTTGCCAAGGCGTCAATGATTACGTAAATTATTTTAAATTGCTAAACGCCATATAGTACCGATGTCGCACTGTACAACTAGATGTCATCCGTCTACAACCGACGACTACCGCGTTTCCTAAGTCCTCTGATCCATGACTCGTATGACTGAGCCAGCGAGCATTCGAGTAGATGAAAAGTAGGCAGCGGGAGTTTCTGCGACGTATTTGCAAAGAGACACCACTTGCTTTAATCAGTCGATTGGAATTGTCTACGTCATCGCCCCCGTCACCTTCGAAGGACAGTAAACCTATGGCGTTGTTCCAGGATTGAGTAGAATCATCTCACCACTTCTGGATTAAATTTACCAGAATTCACTTTGCGCATGTGCTAGGCTTGGACTCGCTTTACCCCTTCTCTTGTAGTTAATGTTGTTGGATCTAGCACTGTTGCACTTGAAATGATATGGTAAAGAGGCGCTGATGTAGGTGAGTGGGTACTTTAGCGCTAAGCGTGGCAAGGGAAAACTGACATAGGAAATTGGAGCCGTCAGAAATTAGCGCTGTACTGTTCAGTCAGCAGGGATTGGCTGGTGGGCCCCCTTTGTAACTTCACACGGGCACTTACTGTCAGCGATCAACTCTTTCCACTCGATATCTTTCCAGCACCTCCTAATCTCTGCGATTATTGGCCGCAACTTCTTCCTAGGCTCGGTAGCTCCGGTTGACGTAGAGGTATAAACGTAGGAAGCGCAGTATAGTAATGTTTAAGGTAATTATTTTGGCCACGCCAACGTGACGGTATCAAATAGACAGATATGCTTACGTGTGGTTGAAATAATCTAAGATTGGCATTATCTAGCACTCACGTCAGCACGTACACTGACTTTCGTAGTCCGCGTATATCGAAAAGAAAATACTTCCTTTAGTAGTAGAAGAAGAAATGTTCTCAATCGGTGCGGGCATGTGTGTGTGTGGCTCTTAGAAAGAACCGCTAAATTTAGAATGAATCGAGAACATTTATAAACATCAGTGCGCATAACATCCTTGAGACTCTAGTATTCGGCTCTAGACGTGTAAAAATCTGTAGTGTGCCTCGGGACTAATTAATTAGAAGTCTGTCGTTATCACCACTCTTCCCAACCTGCATCATATTTTCCCTTTGGCACTACCTCCGTGCCTTTATCACTCTATCTCGTCTTTAACAATATCCCACCATTATTACTATAATCTTAATTGTCAACTTTACCTTTACTAGGATCGCCACCACTTCCACTGTTAACTTCATTGTAGCTACCCATCCGTCGCCATCATCATTATGCGGTATCGACCTTATTAGTACTCACCATCAGCGACATCATCTTATTGGCACACTCCTCCTTAGCTCTACTTCCTTTTCTCCTCGGGCTGACTCTCGACAAACATTTAACGTCTACGAGATTGCTTTTGCATTGGTTCGTAAGACGCACTCTACAAACACAAATGTGCAATGGCGGAGATCGAACCCGTGCGCCTATGTGTATCCTCCAGCCGCAAGGCGCGCGCGAGTGCACCACGCCACTGGGCTCGACTTATCAGCTCTACCTAAAGAAAAGTTTTTTGGGCTGACCCTTAGACAACATTTAACGACTACGGGTTTGCTTTTGTATTGCTTCGTAAAATGAACCCCATAAATACAAATGTGCAACGATGGATATCTAACCCGTGGACCTATGTGTCTCTTCCAGTCGCAAGGCGCGAATGCACCATGCCACCGGGCTCGACTTATCAGCTCTATCTAACTATCACCTACAGTCCCTTTACCGTTACCACTCATCATCACGACTGTCATAATCGACGCCGCTGTCGTCACTATGCCCACGCCGGTACTCCGGCTAGCTATGCCGGCACCACGACACCAAAAGATGAACAACAAAAAGCAGATAGAGCAGCTTGACGTACATGCCTACGTGCACGTGGAAATAAAGGCAGTTCCGATTTCGAAATCGAACAGTGCGCACACGTTCGTATAGGTCGATAGAAAGGAATATAAAATTCTAGTACGGGACATAGTCGACTTTGTGTTCGTAGGTGGGTGCCCTGCCTGGCAGTGCATTGCTGAACTTGGAATTGTAAACTTAAGTAGAATTTTTGAGGTGAAATCGTGTAGTGAAGTCACCGCTACTGACGCCAGGGGGAAGCTAGCAGCCTCATAACGGTCAAAGATCTAACTCGTTGGGCGAAATACTAAAATGCTACTAAAGCTTATATCGTTTCAGAAGTAAAACAACTGGTTAAAATCTTTACAACTGTGACGTGGTGCTACTGGGGTACGGTGATTCCAAACTTCGAACGGGTATATCTCGGGAATGTCTCGTCGTACGAAGTTGAAGTATGACCAGGAGGCACAGCTCGTCAAGCTCTAACGGCCGTTCGAACATTTCGAACTCATTCGAGCCGAGTAAGAGAGTCCCAAGGATCCCACTGGACAAAGACAGGAAAGGAAAGGGTGTCGACCAGTCGGATAGACTGTCGCTGGGAGCCACGACAGACTCGACCATCCCGCTGGACGGCGCGGAAGACAAGGGAGAAATCAGGCAGGAGGCGGAAACAGGGCCTCGGCTTGCCAAACAACCCGGCGAACCAACTGGAGCTGGCAATACTAGTCAGACAGGTAGACAAGAAGAGCAAGGGCGGCCTAAATGTCAAAACGAAGGAACCGCCGAGGGACTTCGACGAGGTACTTGCCAAGATCCAGGATGGGTCAAAACCCTTCGGCTTCAACCGGATAAGTTCTCAAACGCGCGGCTGGACATTAAGTCCGCTGCTCTGAGGCTCAAGGTGGTAGTACAAGTGGTGGTATGTGCAAAACATGAGTGGAAAGGCCGGGCAAGCCGAGGCGATGAGGTGGCAAACGTTTACATAGAAATGCTTACGAACGATCTTATAAAAAGTAAAAAGTAGAGGAGTAGCTCTGCAACAAGTACGACAGTCTTAAGGATCGGCTGGAGAAGATGAGCCAGGGGGCTGCTGCCAGAACGCGAGTGCAAATATTGTATCGTCTGCTATTCTGGTATTCGTAGGTGAAAACTTTCTAGTGTTTGAGTAGGATTAAAACTTTATTGAGAAGCACTTAGTCCTCCGAAGGGACGGCCGCCTGGCCAAGGCTGGGGTGCATCAAATCAGGGGAACGGAAATAACATTTGTAAACAAAGATACATACCCAGGGATAACCTTCTAAAAAGTGTCAGTAGTTTTTGAGCACATGCCCAGGAGAAAGTAAGGATGGCTGCGCCAACTAAATGCCCACATATGCTTTTGGTTTATGTCGCAATTACTCTTTTCGAGATACGGATAGATGTACCTATCTGTTAATAGATCGGTAATATAGTCATTGTCATATATGTTATTCCACTATTTTTGGATAAGCTGGGAGTGGATGTGTTGCTTTTAATTGAAGGGGTGAGTTTTTTTCTTTTTAAGAGGCCGTTCGCGCTATCAAATACGTTCAGGAATATAGTTGTCTGCATCCGCTGCTGACGCAGGATATGTAAAAACGTAGGAACGTGAAAAGAGCGTTTTTCTTTGACGTATATATGCAGAACTGGCGACAATAAATGAGGCGAACATAGACATTTATGGAAGAGTAACAATGGAGAGCACTGACTGGCGGGGTAGCGAGGTGAGAGATCGACATCTAGCATGGCCTTTGCAGCCCACGGATTCCATCACGTTCTGTGCAACGTGGAGTGCTTTCATAGACTACAGGATGGATGTCGATGCAGGTAGTAGTGGAGCATGTGATATATACCACGTCCGGCGGTTTGCTCCTCAACAGAACTAGCTCTAGGGAAATTGAAACTTTAGAAAACGCTAGATTGATGGTTGTGCCCTGTGAAGAAATCCTTTGATATAACATAAGCACATTTACCCAACCTGGGCGTTAATAAATGTAAATTATAGTACCTCTAGTAAAGGCGCGTACTGATTCTCTGTTCTGCTCTATAGGAACTTGGTTCTGTGTTTTCGTAGCCGCATGCACAGCCGCAACGCAATACCCTGTGTTCTTAGGAAGACTAAAGAAGTTGATAATCTTAAACGGGGTTCAGCCGGCGCGAAGAGCTTCAACATTGGTTGATTATTGCTGAAATTTGAGATGAGATGGTGCAACGTAAAATTACAATAAGTAGTTTTGTAAGGCATATGTTGTCCAGGCATGCCAGCGCCGTCAACCTACTTTCCACATTTCTCCAGGCAGAGACTGATGTTAGTAGTTTACTTACGGGCATTCAGAAAAGCATGCGCTACTCGAAATTGGTGCGCATTTGACCCAAACCTGTCTGTGTGGCACTTCCTCTACTTTTTGCACCGGCCGTGCTAAGACTCCCTTAAGCAAAGAAGTTAATATATCATTGTTCATTTCAAAGAAACGTCTACGCAATTTGGCGCGATTACGGCTTAAAAGCTTAACGTACAAGATTTAAGCTTCAAAGCGGTGACTCAGTTCCACGAGGATCTTTTCGGACAAGTGAGAATAATGTTGTCGCATGGTGTTATCTCTGGTGCCACCAGGTTAGCGTTTCAGACCACGCTTGCCTCGGTCAACGATAATACGGAGGCACTTCGCACTAAATATCAGCAAACTTCTTGAGACATTTCAATGGCGACACCCCCTGTTACGCTACCTTCTTCAACTATGCATAATGAATTAGGGAATGCCACGACCTTCCGGTTTTGAACGAGAGAAATGGTATTTACACATATGTTGTCAAATGCATTAGACCACTGCCAAGATAGTAGATCGTGATCAGATCCGCCAATCATTTTTAACAACTCATGCTTGCACTAAAAAGTCGGTTCCTTGCGCCAGATACTTTATTAAGATATTTAATTGTTAGATGCCACTATGATGGATGCTATTGCGGCTGCGCTTGGCCAACGGCAACTAAGTTTTGCCAGTTTGCGCTGAGCAGAGGTTAAGGTCTACTTTGCGCGAGCTTTTTGCAATCTCGCAAAGCTCCGACAGTGATGGTCAAATTGCATTTCCGAAACTCGTTCAATAACGTCTGGAGAGACTACCCACTGGAGAACGTTAGGTTGTAAAAAGCTTAACTGTTTCACCGGACGAACTTATCTTATCATTAGCCATTGCATATAGTAATGCTCGATTATGTTATGATATGGCAGATGGGCCTTAAGCAGAAAAGGCCCAAAGGGCCTCACTGAACCTGGCGCGGATCATGCCTAGAGTCAGTAGGGTGGCTGAGGAGAAAAGAAGGCTCCTGGCCTTGGTGGCCGAGTCAACGGCGCTATACGCAGCCCCAGTCTGGGGGGACATGGAAATGCGGACAACGAAATATAGGGGTGCACTAAGGTCGACTCAACGAACGCTAGCAATCAGGCGTAGCCTTGGCGTATTAAACGGTCTCGACTAAAGCTCTCCTGGTCTTTGCCAAGATGCTGCTAATGGGTCATTCTAGTGGCTGAACGAAACAAAATGTATCTAGATGAAGGTCTGGATCTCACCAGGGCCAGGAGTGCCACCATATAGGCCTGGCTTGAGGAATGGGCGCAAGTAAGACCTGGTGTGACCACAAGCAGCTAGACCAAGAGTCTGATACCGGATCTCAGGCTATGGTACGACCGCCAACACGGGGAGCCTTCCTACTGGACGACTCAGGTTCTGATTGGATACGGCCAGTTCCAGAATCACATGTCAAGGATCAAGAAAGCGATCAGCGATACCTGCGTACTGTGCGACTCTGGAGAGACGGACAACGTGGAGCATACTGTTCTGCGGTGTGGTACTCTCAAGGAAGCACGGGACGCAGCACCAATTGCTATGAGAGGCCGACCCATCAAAGAGGTGGTCGCCCATATGATGACTTTGGCGGAGGCATGAAGGGAGGCGACGAACTTTTTCGACGTCGTTTTGACACTCAAGACAGCCAGGGAAACGGCCAGGCGGGAGAGGCTCGAGCGGGTCTCTCGGGAGAGTGGTCGGGACAAAAAGCCGAGGGAGGGGGGAGCAGCCGGACCCTCATGGCCTCGACGCACCCTCACAGGACGGATTACAAAATGGCATCCCCCTATTCAACCGCAGGTCGACAAGCGGGATGATAGTCAGGGATAGAGCTGATTAAAGGAGAACGGCAGGGACACCTCTCTCACGGCTTCGAAGTAATGCCAAAGTAATACCGAGCCTGGGGGGGGGCGGGGAGGAATCCGGGTTTAGTGGATGTGTGAGTCTCACACTATTCACGCAGGCTGCTAGTGGCGCATGTGCATCATGCATTCCCGAAACCTCCCAGAACAAAAATAATGGGCCTTAAGCAAGGCAACAGCAGCGACCCCATAGGACCTCCACGTATTTGTTAAATATATCAAACAATTGGTTGATTTCCTTCGGTTCCTTTTCAATGTTTGGTATCCAAATCTTGTGTTTTTGGTAGAGACCACCAAAGCATAGTCAGTGATGTTCGTAAAATGGTAAACTTTGGGAGCGTTAGTTCTCGCTGCTTATCGGTGAACTCAGGTAAATGTGAGATTTGTGTGTGTGTGTGTTGCAACTCATAAAAAGTGGCGCCGTTGGATGTAAATAATCTAGTTTACCTTCTTTCTGGCTGTGGTGTAGTGAACAGATGGAAGCTGGAAATTTTACAAAGCATTGGGTAGTTGGAAAGACCAATCGGACTTTGTCTGCAGTCTGGTACATCTATTAGGAGCTTGTTGCAGCTTTTTCTAAGATCTTGTTTTCGACCACGAGGTTGACACACTTGCTTAGATGTGTTCACTTGTTCACATCGCTTAAAGTTCTATAAGCATTTAACGGACTCAGTTTAGACATGTTTTATATTAAACTAAATCCAAGACTATTTTGTTGCGCAAGGAGACAAGAGGTGCTTTCGATCTCATTAAGCGGGTTAGGTATACCGGACACCACAATTAACGCAGCAGATCAGGCGGTCTTGGATCGGCTAGTGACACAGTTTTTAACGGCCGCAGCAATATAAAATATGCAAATTGGCTTGACAGCGGTCCTGCGGCAGCGACGCGCTTGAGCTCATCGAGGGGCAGCCCAGCGCTATTTGGTGCGGTTGATCCCGAAGACGACCCGGGGACACAGACACTTAAAGTACTCCTGGCATAATCTCCTGGTATAAAGGCAGACACTGGATTTAGCACACGGGACATTTTTTCCTGCTAGGCATGACTCCGGGGCGCCGAATGAATTGCATTCTGCACATCATCGAGATGTTCTGTCGCAAAGCCATAAGCAGTGGCCTACTAGGATTCTGGCGAGGGACCACAAAAAGCGCATGAGCGGTCTCGATTTCTGGGCTTCACCAGTTTTTGGCGAAGGTTCTTGGACATTTCTGTCTGGTCGGACCGCCTGACATGCCATTGTTATTAGTTCTTATTGATCCCATGATGATAATTCTCGTCAGATCCTTCTCGTCGAATAGCGTATCACTGAGGCGAGTGAGCCGTCCATTGAGGGCGTCTGCGAGTAGTTCCTGATTGATGCGTCACATCTGCTAGTATTGCGGTACGGCAGGCGCATGTGTTGTTTGTTTTCCAGCGTTCCCTATAAGATGATGTAGTGGTGGTCACTAAGACTCTCTTCCGTCTCCTGTACCGCCCAATCTTGGATGCTGGCCATCGCAGCCGAATTTGCTAACGCCAGGTCAAAGAAAGATATCTGGCTGTGACGCCCGAACGTTGGCCCATCGCGGTTATTAAGCCTCGAACCGAACGTCAGTCCAATGGAACCTGCCCACGATCCGTGATGCGACGGATGCTCCACGCGATGACTATCAATGAGTGGCCAGCGGAGCGGTGAGTGTCATTTGATAAGATATTGTCACCTAAGCGTTTTGTTTGAAGAGAGGGGTAGATGCATAGTGCAATATTAACATCCGGCAGATAAACTCATGAGAACGGGCCGTTTCCCTGTGCGTGGTCCGTAATAAACAGTGCAGCCTTTTGTTAAGATTGGAGCGTCGCAAAAGCTGTCTGTACATGCATTGGTTAAAGTCATCGAGAGAGCGACATTTGGCTCCGCTCTGAACTAAGCCAGGGGTGTTGACCGATGTTGTACAACGTACAATTTCAAAGGTTCATACGTGGCTCTGCAGCGGTTAAGAATTATTTGCAGAATGTTGGTCAATGTTGTCGTAAGACTGAGCCTATATGGTGCCACTAGGTGGCGCTGTCGTCAGCCGGCCGGGTAGCGATCTAGCGCGGGAGCGTCGCTGGCTCAGTTAGCTTGGCGTAGACCATGTGAGACCTCGTTGATGAGGCCGCGGGGATTTCCTTGTTGCACATTTTGAGAACTTTACCATGGGCGGACTGGACGAGGATTGCTGCCAGATTTCTGTACATGTGTTGTTCTCTTCACTGCTGAGCCACGTGAAAAAGTGAGGCCTTCTGGGTAGCCGCACTGGGGGGCTGCAGCATGCGCTTGACAACGGAGCGGAATACGAAGCTTGCGATCTTTTCCTACGTTTTATTAGGTGGCGCAATCCCCACAACCAAGTACTGATCCTCACCGCCTGCGTTGGGGACCCGTTAAAGGACTCCTATGCTTGGGTGTTGCGCATTACAGTTGTCGTGTCGGAAGGCTGCTCGAGTAGCTTCGGTTGGGCTATAATTGGAGAAATAGGACAGTTTCTTCATAATTACCGCCCCAGGAACCATCAGCAGGCTTCATAGTAGTTAAGAAGCAGTATGGTCTCCGGGATCGAAGGCGGTCGCCGAAAGAACTCTGAGGGCCAGAAAAATCCCACCAGGTCAGCTAGTTCCGTAGCGGCCGTAGCTGCTGAGAGGCGGGAGTTTAAGACCACTCCTCAAGCTTTTTTTAGTTCCGCCCACGTATCATCTGTCGAGTCGACTCTGCGGAGCGCTAAATCGAGCCTTTCAGAGACTGCCTTAAGTACCGTCTTGGTGTTCTGCGCCTTGCAAAAGTAAAATCACGAGGAACTCTTTGTTTCACGGTTCTGTTTGGTACTGCCTGTATCATTTATGCCAACCTTGTTTGCGTCCATGCCGGTCAGCCGTGGCGGGCCTTCGCCGGTACTCTCCACCCCTCCTAAATATGGCAGGTGTTAGAGAGGGTGATAGTATAGAACGAACCGGCCCGCGAGTCGCCCCCCAGATATCAAAACCGCAGCCCTGTATCCTGCGCTGAACTCTCGCAACTTCATCAGGAAGCTACAATGGCCCTTATTAGACAGGCGAGCCCCCAGCACTTAAAATGTAAGACAGTAAGGTGCTACACTAGTGGTGGGTGCCAGCCCAACAGGGGTTTGCTCACACGCCTGTGCGCGTCACCGTCTCCGATGCATCTGATTGACGTCGCAGTTGTGTCCAGTGCATGTCGTTGATACTTCTAGTGCACCTTTCGATACGTCCAGTACAGGTACAGGGCACGTAGTCGATATGTACTTAGCTTGTCTATCGTACGAAGCGTATGTCCAGTCAAGGCTCGCCAAAGAGAACCACACGCAGCGTCGCCTGGTGGCCAAGATCGGGAATCAGGGACAGTTACGACCATTTAATTAAAAAAAAAACGGGCGTGGCACAACACAACAAAAAAGAGAGTGTATGTCCGCTTCCAACCACGGTCAGCACGGAACTAAAGTATCTACCTTGAAGAAGAGTTGCCGTCTGGAACAGGCCCCACAGAAGACGGAAGGTATATACCTCACGGGGCGAGGGAGGACGCATAAATATATTCCTCTACGGACACGCGGTCCCGATTAAACGTGATGTCAAATATTTAGAAGTGATTCTCGACACGGGCCTTACAGGATCAGCCTATCTGATCCTTCGGCATGCTGCCCGAAAAGTCAACCGAGTTTCCCAAAACCTAGCAAAAATCTTGCCTTGATAACAGGAGCCTCCAAGGCCAAACGCCGCCTACTGGCTTTAGCGACAGAATCGAATTGCCCTGTATGCCTCGCCGATCTGGCCTGAAATGGTTCTCAGAACCGAAATCGGCACGCATTGTTCGGCACTGCGAACAATGGCTATCGGCGTCAGTAGAGCGTATATGCCGACCCCTACGGCAACCTACTGGTGCTTACTAGGATGTTACCGTGCAACTTGCTTGCGGGGGGGGGGGGGGGAGAGCGAGCGATTACTTGAGAGGAATATAGATCTGACCACGCGTAGAGAGGCCACCGTGAATGCTCGGAAAGATAAGTGGAGCACCCCGAGGGCCGACAGTCAAGCCCTGTGTAGATAGAGAACTATCGTTTTAAGCCACTTAAGTGCTAATGCGACACGGATAGTTTAATGTAGGCATAGAGAGAATACACAAAGCCACACGGGATGTATGTGTCCTAGCGACCCTGGAGATTCCGACAACGTCGAGCACGCGGTCTACCGATGCCCGGCCCTCGCAAGGGCGGGCTCTGCGGCATCTGGGGATGTGCAGGGTCTCTGCAGGAGGGATGCAATTACTTGGATAGCATTATTAAGATAAAAGGGACCTTGAGATACAAAGAACGCATCTCCTCAGTACAAATGGGCATCGGCAAGGCGCACGGAGCACTGGAATATGAGACTCCCCCGTGGGTGTCGAAATACTGTCATGTAATTTCAAGCCTGAGGAAGTGAAAAGGATATCGGTTTTAGTGGGTTTGCCGAGGTTTATACTAGTCATTGCTAACTGCCAGCAACGGAGGTGCATTATGCATTTTCGAGATCTTCCAATAAAAGATGAACTGCACGCGGCCATTATGGCAAGACCTGCAGCTGTGTTATACATAGCTTAGGCTGCGCACAGGGTAATGCTTTATTTGATATTAAGGGCTGAAATATTTATGGCGCAGCAGTCGTAAGATCAATAGAAAAAAATTTATTTTGTATTAACAAATTTGGTCAAGCCTCTTTTGTAGCCCAGAAAGCTAGGCTTCGTGCTGTTAGTAATCGGGGAACCGCATATTAGTTTCAGGCAATAATCCTGTTGACGAATTAAAACGCTTGTAGACAAAGAGCGCACACGCATTAGCAGGACTGCTACTGGGCGTCGCAGAAGCAAATGCTGCGATCATGTAGACTCGTCAGCCCATCCTGGCTCTCATGCGCCCTAAGTGCGGGCACGAGTCTCGGCAAAGGTCTTGCGAAAGTCTACGGAAAACGCGAGATAATTAGAGTTTTTATTTCAGAGGCTGTCGCTCGATGTACAACCGCAGATGCAGAATCTATGATGGAAATGTTACTGACTTGGACTTGGAGGTTAGACGAAATGTGATCACAGTTCGTCATGAGAGATTTGTTTACTCCAAAGTATAATGAATTAAATAATTGTCGCTATGCAACAACCAAAATTCTGTTAGATTCAATGCAATATGTTTTATTATCGCAATTGTAAGTTTTAAATTCTAGTAAATGTACGGCAGCTAATTTGAGAATAACTTGGCACAAATAATGTAAGTGCATTATCACACTGAATCAATGTGATCTGATAGACATATTCGATGTAACTGCCGAGCGCATGACTTACCGCATTAATTCGAGACCTAGACCGCTTACAGGCATCTTGCAAAACCTGTCTATCAAGATTTGCAAATGCCTGCTGAAAAAATTAGTGAGAGACCCTAGAGCCAAACTTGAGCCCAATGTCTACATGCCTCCCATCCTTTGGACAATTTATAAATTACTTGCCTGAAGAAACGTTCATCTTTTGTTCTTAACCAGATAACTAGATATATTTCGACATCCTTTGGTTGGACGGCCTTTGGTTGGAAGTCGCTACCATGTTCCACGACAACAGAATGACACTATACTAGGGATAGACGGCACTGACAGCACCGCCCTCGATACGCAGATTCCGGTTCCATATTAATACGACCAGAGTAACCATCAGACAAAGAACTCTACAATAACACTACATCTGCATAACATGCAAATACGCTTTCTGTGTCACAATTTCGTCTTTTAGAGGAAAAAGTCTGGAGCCATTACGTCCCACCATAATCAAGACGTGCACGTGACCTGGAAATTGTATTTGTCCTGGAAATATGGGACACGTTCTGAATTGTGGATCTGTGCGTTACGGTTATTATATTCTTCTTAGAGTAGAATCGAACACGGTGTGCGGATTTGTACTTGAGGCAAACCTAGCAGCATGCATCGACCACTGGTTCGCAACGACTTATCAAATTTGGTGTTCGAAGTGCGGATTAAAGTACAAAGACTGTCCAAAACACCTGCACCTTTGAATTGCCTTGCTCATTTATGAAGTCCTCACAGAGCGCACTTGACTTTGAGTGCTCCATTCTGTCGCCTCGGTTCTGCTTGTGCTGCAGGATTGAACTTAGGCACAACCTTGTCAACTGTCGCGTTTGGAAATGAAGCAATTTTATCTCATTAGTTGTCCGCCCGGCGCAAAGGGCGAGACTAAAAACTGATTTTTACTGAAATTCCTTTGACGCAGTTGTTCAGTTGGCCATACCTGGGTTTGCATTCAACTTGGACGGACTCTGAAAAACTCACTAAAGCAAACTCTCGTTGGATACCAGTCATGACGCATGAGCGCATGCTGGGAACGTTTAGGCAGCCTGCCCGTTTGACCCGATATAACCAGTACATATACATATAAATAACTTTGAGCAAATTTTCAGATTGATGCAATCAAGCATCGATTATATATATATATATATATATATATATATATATATACGCATGCGTAAATACGCACAGAGTGGAGAACAGGATGGGATGTTGACAACAACCTAGATCGGTCTCCTCGTTGCCGGGGGGAGGGGGGGGGGAAGTATGGATGTTGTTGAGTGAGATATATCGTTCCCGCTGATCAAGCGCTCGGAGAGCACTGGGCTTAGGTTTTCCCAGGCTCGGGAAGGGGACGAGCGATGGTTCGATCAAGCAATGGCAGCTGCGCGGGGCGAACCGACGTAACTGTGGAGATGCCGGCCTCTGCAAACGCATCACCGACGACTGCTATGCTGGGGGGCCACTGCGCTGCTGGCGCTGCAATTAGAACAAGAGCACGTCGAATCCAATTACAGCGATGAGCAGGGGAAGACAGAATGTTGCACTTGGTGGTGTGTCTGTGTATGACTCACCCAGGGAAAGAGAGGCAGGAAATGAGACAAAGAGGAACAAAGTGATATTGCAGCGTTTGTGTATAGAGATTTGTTTAGGGATCATCCCTCTGATTGGTAGATGTTACTATCGTTGTAATATACTTGGTTCACAGCTGTGTCGGCATGCAACGCCATTTGTTCGGTTTATGCTAACAATATGTGACGCATATGTGTGTACATGTGGTACCAAATGTACGTCATATCGGAGCGGACTAGGGTACGCATTATATTCATCAAATTATGCTAACAATTATTAGTCACTTAAATACGTGCGTTTATGATAAAAGCACAATAAAGGAACCTTTACAGGTCATACTATATGCACATACATGTATGTGCATATGATATGGTGTGGTTGTATCCTAACGTTTGCACGAATGAGCCTTTCCAACCCAATGGACAGATGTCACCCGGCTTACCGGGGCGACTAATCTGAGTATCTGTATACACCAGGTACATAGTGCATGGTTATCACTACCTGGAATGTCAAACGCAACGTTTCACGAGGAGTACGAGTTGTGCACCTGCCGGTTTGCCTGCAGAGGTGTGCCAAGTACCATGCAGTGGAGTGCACAGCGCTTGGACCGAAAATCGTTGCATTACTTCTCTCGTCGGAAGCGTGAAGAAAATAGAGCTTCATGAAGATACATTTTGAATGTATATTATACTCAATTTGAGTGAAATAAACATAATTGTAATTAGGACGTCTGTTGAACGGTTTGATGACGGACGTAAGACTATTTCGTTGGACAGATTCGTGCTCATCCGGTGGAGCAGTACATAAGTGAACAATTTCCACTCACACAGTCTATCATATTCTGCCTCACGTCTCTTTTTTTCGTGCACACTCAGCTGTTGCTCAGAAATGCCATTGATTCTTGATATTAAATTTAATCCATCTGGCATCCACCATGTTTGTTGCCGCATTGCCATACTTAAATAGGTACTGCGATGTCGTTGTAGTGCATTCCTAAGGCCTGTGGAAGAAGCCACAATGATTATCAATGCAAGCAGTTTTCCTGTTTGTCGTCTCACTATCTCTCTCGTGTTCGGATAGGCAGTTGCAATGTCATCGAAGGCGATTTCAAGGTTTGTAATTGTGATTGCTCCATCTGTTTTTTAACATGCTGCGTCTTGTCTGAGTCAATAATCTCCTTGTTTTCATCTAAAAAAGTATGGTGCTGTTACGTCTCCTTCACTGGAAACCATAGTGAAGGCGTGCACATAAACTGAACAATAGCACTAGCACACAATAGAGGCGTCTCCATTGCGAATCTTTCGCTCAGCTGTGCAAGAATCTGGTTCGGCTTCTTCTGCAGCCGCGTACTTAGCCACAATTGTGTTACTGTCATTTTCGGAAAACGACATAACTTCTATATAATATTATTAGGAGTGCGTGAAGAGCAAAAAAAACATGCTGACCTTTTCTGAAATACCTAAGACGAAGTTTTCTGCTCCAAAATCCACATGTCCTCGGATCGTTTCATGCTCACACCCCCGGCGGTTACACTGTCTCCTTCAACGTCCGGCGACGAGATACTAAACGTCATAAACATCTTTAGCAGCAGCTCAGCTACTGGCCTTTTTAGGCCCCGTCTGCTACAGGACTTGTTGTCTGATGCACTGGGCTGCACGGCTAACACGACAAGCTGACGCTAGTGCTATTATAGTTGAACGTACTCAGATGGGACTCGCTCTTCTTTATTTTTCCCCACTCATAATGGGGGCGAGGACGCTCTTCACTACAAAAACAATGGCTTACTATGCCTGATCGACCGTCCCTCAGTTATCAATCTGTCAATTGCCGGCCAAATCAGCTGTCATGATTTTAAGGATGTTGTGTACCCCAAGCAGCTAGGTTTCGCTACACCCCTGGGTACAGATGTAGCAGTCCAGTGTTGCCGCGGTTTTTTAAATCGCCCAAGGTACCGACGGTGACGGTCAAACTAAACTTTCGAAACGCTTTATTACCTTCGGAGAGGCCATTTGCGTCGGGCCGTCAAGCCGTGAGTACCC